>JANSTV010034001.1:0-15596 GCA_027564135.1 Lestremia cinerea
TCTTTCGCCTTTTACTAAAGATTTCCGTGGATAGGAGCACTCAAATGAGTCTAAAATGAATTTTAGATTTGAGTTTCCCGTTTTTGATTCGTAATGAAATACTCTCAAACATTTATCACAGGCCACTTTGTGAGGAACCAAATCACCAACTGCGTTTCGAATATTTCTATAATGCTGCCAGATGTCAGAACAGTTCTTCCGTTTTCTTGTTATAATTTTTTCCATAGAAAAAGTAGAGCACTTCAACTTGAATGAGATAGCCTCGTTGTTGAAATCATCGGCTTCGCTTTGATTTTGGCTATTTTTATTCGCACAATCTGTTTGCATCATTTCGCTCGATAAACTTTTAGTTCGAGAACCGATGATCAAGAAGTTTTGAAGAATTTTACTTTTTGAATTTGTTTGGAAAATGCCTGGAAAAAATTATCAAGGCTAACTTAGATAGATGATGATTTTGACTAATCAGCATTAATTCATTACTCGAATGCTCACTGACATTATTTCCGGAGCACCCGAATCACAACTATTCCAATCGGATGATACGAACCAACCAGATACGGAACATACGAATCTGAATCATTCGGAGTCGAGCTACCTGAGTCAATATACAATCGGATCCGGGTTATCCCGATCCCATTCAGTCGAGTCCAGATGATCCGTAGAGATTTCCAAAAAAAATCGGATTCGGATACATCCGACTGATCTCATCCACTGGATGAACCTCTAGCGTCATTTCCAATGACCTCAAAAATACATTTGCTAGGAACGGAGAGAGAGCATTCCCCATTGCGGTCCCGGAATTCATTTTGTAGTATTTGCTCGAGCAGATTAAATCGCGTGAGGATCGGTCTGCAAGTAAAAGCCCGGTGCGTACCGGTGGCAAGATCGGAGCGGCAGGGGCGTCCAGAATGGAAAAGGAGTTCTGTCTGTCCCGGATTTGTAGCGTAGCTACACAGGTCGTGGATTATGAGTTACTGGCGATGGAACAAGAAAACTGACTGGCGAAAGCACTGTGTTCCGTCAAGGATAACCACTGATCAGGGCCGTCAATTCGAGTCTGAGCGGTTTCAGCAGATAAATTCTCTTTTGGCAATTAAACTGCAACGCACTACGGCGTGTCATCCACAGGCAAATGAATTGATTGAAAATTGGCACAGACGATTGAAAAGTGCTATTATGGCCAAGGACACAGTGGGCTGGGTGGCGTTGCCTCTCATTTTGTTGGGTTTTGTTGGAGGACGGATTTCCGGCGTATAATGGCCGACATTCTACCAGCTCAGACAGCCGACCACGGGAAATCGTCAACGTTTGTGCAACCAGAGCTGAAGAAATGCACTTCGTCGAGACGCGGTACGTCCGTCGCTTCAACCGCCATACGACGGTCCGTTTGCTGTGGTTAAACGCAAATCGGAAAAGCTTTATACGATTCGGGTGCGCGACAAGGACGTGAACGTTACTGTCGATCGGCTCAAGGCAGCATTCGTGCTTGCTGACGAACAAGGAACATCGGACAACCGTCCCAACTCCCAAGGCAGCCGTTTTGAGTGTCCAACCGAGCTCGCACGATAACCGAGACGTGCCGACAACAACGTCCTCTGGTGGGGGAGCACTGTGGCGTTCGGATGGTGTGTGGTGCGCAGCGCCATTTATTGGCGATCCTTGGATTGTCGTGCTCCCCACGCTTCACCAAGCTCACCGGATGCTGGCATGAGTCTCACCTCTGAACCGGTTGGTCAGAGGTGACGTTCATGGCAGTATCAAATGACTATTCTCTATCCTTTTTTGACTTTGATCGCTGACGTGATCGGACGTTTTGTAAGTTGTTGGAATGAAAAAATACAGAACAAATAATTCAATCGAAGGTTGGCATAGTGCGACCGTGCAGTTCGTCAATAAGGGAAGCATCCACGCATCGTCGACTTCATCGAAAATATAAAAAAGGAACGAGCGGTACAGAACAGGCCAGAATGGAACAGAATACATCTGGGCCACCGCAAAAGAGGTCTCGTAAGAGGCAAAAGGCCACAACCAAAGAATTCTGCGTTGGAGTTTCTTGAAATAGACTCATCTGCCCTCGAAAGATTGTTATCGAAATTGGCGAATTGTAATGAGTATTTCTCTGATCAGATCAGACATTCGAAATGTTAGCCTAACGCTGGCCAAGCGTTTCCGGCTCGAACCTGACATAACGGAGACCGGTGATTCCAACATGGCGGGGACAAGTCTTCCGGATTGGAGAAAAAACGGGTTTCTGGTTTTATAAAAGGGGAGCAGTCCATCCAGTTATCATAGACCTTGTCTATCTGATCGCAGAAGGCGGATCGTTGCTCTCGCTTGAAATTCAATTTTGAAATCGAAAATGTTCGAGTTGATCGTCAAATGGAAGTTGGAAATTTTCGTCTCGGTAAGGAATTTTCTTCGCGATATGGGCAAAAGTTTTCATGCAAGTTTAATTAATTTTTGCAGAAATTCTTTCTCTCTCTCTTGCTTTCATTTCTCCTTTTGAGACACGCGCTTTCACTTTTCTGTCTCGCGGTTCTTCACGAACATTATGACACTCGCACGCGAATAGCTTCAATACCACATGGCCTAGCCACAGTGTTGAGCTTTGACCAACCAGGCCGGAAAGACAGAAAATAATGATTTTGGGTCCAAACGATAGGTATGGGTTAGGGCTACATCTGAGACTTCATCTCAAATCGCTATCTCGCTCCCTCTCGCCTCCAACTTTGGGATGTGAGTACTAACTCTGGAATTGATGATAATCGCAAACTTGTGGTAAGTAAAATCGGATAGAAGAAGCTCAAGCCGAGAACGATTGCCGATTTCCGGGGACGGGAAAATCGTGCTCCAAGTTCTGGAATCCAAAGAGCCATTCGATTCGACCGCATGGAAAACAAGAGTAATCGAAGGTCTTCCAACTCAAGAAAACAAAATCGATTGCGAAATGTTCCTCTGCATGTTTGCCGAAAATGTGACGGACAAAGCAACACTGACATTTTCAACCAAACTTGATGCACAATTTCGGAAGGAAATGGTGCTTGAGATAATCGATGGGCGCATAGACTGTTTTGGTGAATCAAAAAAACAATGAACAAACAATGAAAAAAATATGGAACCGAGTCCCAATCTATGCTCGTCTTGTCTTGTCGCTCCCGTATTTCCTGCCCGGCAACTAACTCTAACATGCCCAAAATAACCCAAATCGCATCTCTAATCTTATCATAACTCTTCAAACTCAATCATAGAAACTTTTCTTTTCGATCTTGATTCTCAAGATTCAAAGTTTGAACTTATGATAGGATTAGAGATGCGATTTGAAAGAAATACAACTAAACTAAACTAACAACGAACCCTTCATTATGTAATAAAAGATATAAATAATGATACCACTCCTCCGTTGGCTCTCCGGCTGCAGATATTCCTATCGGATGCAGAGTGCCCTTGAAAATGCGGCTGATCTCCACATTAAAAGTCATGTTGATTTCCGGGAGTTCGAACTGGCAATAATCCGCCGAAGAAAGGATGTGAACTACGAATGGTTCCGGCTTGCACGGGAAATAGCCCTACGGAACAAAAAAACGCGTTTAGACATCTAACAGAAGCCGCGTTTAGCGCTCTAAACGCGACCGCTTTTAGACGTCCGAATGATGTCTGCGGTACGCACAGCTTCTTCAGCTATGCGCCGTCGCAGCGCTTTCGAGGGCGTCAATGTGTCCATTGTTTGTAAGTCTTGCCGGAAGCTTTCATCGTTTACCTCTGTTGCCATTGCAGCTCCAATTGTTTTGTTCAGTTTGTCATCATTCGTCGTTTCATCATACAAATTCGTTATCGCTTAGCACAAAAACATTGCGACGACCTTCTGGGTGGTGAAAATTGCTCATCACAATAAGCGAGTGTCCGTGGCTCCAGAGTGCTGGGTTCAAGATAAACAGGGCAAGAAACGTGCGATTCTGCTGCTGAATTTGCTGGGTTGAAGCATATAAATGAAATACCGGGAGCTGAGTGGTTTCCATTTGAATTCACACCAATTCGTTCGAGAAATATGAGTTCCTTCAGCAACAAGAAGCAACAATTCGTTATGTTTGTGTATCCAAAGGATGATCTTTTCCCCTTGCTCCAACACTAGGAGGACACTTTAGGCACTTCATCTGTCAACGATTTTTGGAAAACTGCCTTTATTGACTTCTTTAACAATTCAGGCTGTGCTTCATGTTTCAAGAGAATTGACTGACAAATATATAGTATGAATAATCTTACGAATCGTCGCATATTCTTATCTTCTCCCAAGAATCATTCCAGTCTAGAAGTATTCTTTGCTTTCGGCCTGTAATTGTGTGGGCAATGAGGGAAACGAGGATGAGGAGGCTGTAGAATGATGGCAGAGTACCCTAGAGCGAATTAAGATGAGAAAGTAACAGAATCTAAGAATAAAAGCAATCTGAATTTGGAAGTCACAGCGCATAGACGTAAATCCCACCATTGTATTCTTTGGCCGCAAACAACTATCTACAATTCATCACAAATTGTAAGATAGTCAACGCATTCTTGACTATTTTACAATTCGTGATGAGCTGTAGAAAGTTGGTTGCTTGGGTTTTTCAGTGCAGTGATAAAAAATTGAATAAATCGTCATATTTCATTTTTTTCCTCGGGGAATAAAAACAAATGAATTAAAAGACGAAAATTTGATATCCAAATTTGAAGTAAATCCTCATTTAAAATGAGTCATTTGGCAATAAAGACCGCAACAAAAGACGTGGCAAAAACTTTGAGAGGAAGCAAATTGAAAGCATATGAAAATGCAGTCTGTTCAACAATTGCGGCAAGCTGATGCGTTGAATGTTCTGATATAAGTATGTTGAAGATTGACGAGACCTCCGACATTTAATTTTGTGGACGGAGGATTGCTTATTTATCGTCCTTGGAGCTGTTCATAAACCAAATTGCCCGTATTGCGAAATCCTCATTGCCATTGCGAGAGTAATGCTCAAGGATCGCCTGCAGGTGTGGTGTGGTGGAGTTCTCAAGAGTCAAGTGATTGGCTCACATTTTCTTGAAGAAAATATGTCTTCAAAGCCTTCCTGAAATGGGTGTGAAAGAAAATCGGTTGTGATTCGACTTGGTGACACCTCAGCGCCGACTATATTTGAACATAAATAGTCCCATCTGGTTTGGTCGAGGAGGTTCCATTGCACGGCTTCCACGATCTCCCGACCCTACACCGATGGATTTCTTTTTCTGGGGATTCCTGCGAGATCAGGTTTATCAAAAAAAAACACATAACGATAATTGTTCAGTTGAAAATCTAGCCAAAAAGTTATATCTTGTCTCCAAAGGTCAATTCGCACGGTCCGCCAAGAAATCAAAGAGCAAGAGATCTTAGCTTTTTCAAAACGAACCAATTGAAAACTGAGTAAAGCCGCTGGAATCCATGAATGAGACTGCATCCCACGTATTTTATTACAACTCATTCCTCCAGCTGATTACTTCAGGATCCCTTGCTTTCCATTTCGGCAGCATCTCACCCTCAAAGAATCATTAGTAAATTTTGAGCGCACTGCAATTTACCCCAGAAGACTTGATATCATAATCTTATCCCGAAAGTGAAATGGGATTACCTCAGAAGTCGAATAATGGATGATGAGGATTTCGGACAACCTCCAATTTTCAATCCATGATTGACATCATGATATCCGGCTGTACGCCTGCCGTCGCTGTGACTAAAATACCTGTCAAATAAAGTTAGCACCCATTCGCATGCAGTGCAGAGTCGTTTCCAATTTTTCAGAGCTGCCAAAGCGCTTTTTGATAGTTCCAGCCAAGATTTTGAAAAATGCCCAACCTCTCTCTGGTCAATAAACGAGTCGAGTCCTCTCGAACCAGTCCAATTTTCAAGTACAATTGCTTGCTCACCAGAAAAAGCCCAGAATTGTTGTCCAACCACGACTTCCGAACCACTCGACGATCTCGAAACTTGTCATTAGGTTCCCCATCATCGCCATCATTTCTTGACAGCAGTTGAGAGATAGAGATAGAGATATATAGAAATAGATAGAGATAGAGATTCCACAGAAAAGCGAAATGGTTTATCACTGATGGCAATTTTGAGCTTCAATTTGTTTTAAATTAAAATCACTCCGAGGAATTAAAACACATTCAAGTGGGACTGATCCGTTTGACCTCCACGTTTCGAGCGAATGCTTCATAAATGTTTCCAAATCGTTCGATTATTAATGTGTCCTTCTCCAATTGATTTGGCAAGTGTGTTTCAACATTTGTGGGAAAACACTTCTTCTTGAGCTCGGCCAAAGGAGAGTAAGAGAATCATGACGGCTCATTAATAAAATCTTCAATCAATTGAATAATGAAGTGCCGTTGAGGCCAATAGAAGAGGCCGTGGGGTGAAGTAACGATGTTGTGAAGAGCAATTTTCGATAAATGCGTCATTTCGTAATTACTTTGAATCTATTAAATCGGAATGCTTCGATCACTTACGACTCGAACGGGAAATCCCGATGGCAATTATTTCAATTTCAACAAAACGAAAAAAAATCCGAACGCTACGTTAATTTCTCGAGGAAATACGGTGAGACCGCTTCCACTTGGACAAAACGATGGAAACTTCACGTTGGCTACTCAGTTGGACCTGGAAGGTCCGGCGAGCGAGGCACTACTTTCAAACCCTGAACAAAGCGGCAGCAGCAATTATCAACTCCAACGCAGCCAAATCGTCATTTGGTATTTAATCCGCCGTCTGTCGCATCAATCACACAGTCCTCACTGGGCCACCTCGAGTCGAATTCGGAAAAGGAGCAAAATGAAAACCAGCCTGGCTCTCAAGTATCACATTTGGTTTTGGAAAGTCTGTGCCCTGTGGCCGCCAGATAATCCTTCAATTTTCTACAAAATTTACGCGATAATCTTCTACATCGCCTTCTACATTTGCTTTCCCGTTACGTTCCTGTGCGAATTGCTAACGCTCAACAACGTCATGCAGATTCTCATCAACTTGCTATCATCCATCACCATCTGGGGTTGTTTGCTGAAAGGATTGAACATTGCCTTCAAGAAGGAGAGAATCGTGGAATCACTGAAGTTGATGGAGTCCTTGGATGATGCACTGCAGACGCACGAGGAGAAAGTCGCAGCGGAACGCATGGTTCGATTGTCCACGAGGATTTTCTTGTCTTTCAGCGGCTTGTATTTGTTCACGGTGTGCATTGCGGGGATTGCGGCTCCACTGCAACGAGGTAATTGCGATTCAACCGAGGAGAATCGAAAATTCTATGGTTCGTCTAACCCACGCAGAGGCCACGCTACTCTATCCCACCTGGTTTCCCTACGACTGGCGCCATGGATCAGCTTACTGGGCGACCTACACTTACCAGTTCATCGGAAGCATCATCCTGAGCGAGTTGACAGCCACCTTGGATACCTACGGCGTAGTGCTAATGATCATCATGGGCGGCCAATTGAACAACCTGGGAATGTCTCTCGAGAGCCTGGGAAAAACTGATACAAAAGAACAAGCCCGTTTGGCGAAGCGCGGCTTGATTGAGTGCGTTCAGCGGCACATCAAACTGATTGAGTAAGCCGTAATGGGTCGATTCCGCCGCAACCTACGCCTCCACTTTCCCTTGAAATCGTTCCAGATTCGGCCAGCTTTTAGAAAAGATTATCTCTGGAATGTACATGATCCAATTCGGAGCAAGTGGGGTGGTCCTGTGTCTGACGGCGTTCAACTTGTCGGTTGTATGTAGCTCATCAGCGGCCCCGTAAACGAATAATTCTCGAAAGCTCTCGTCCCGCAGATCAGCCCGAAACGAAATTTCGCCCAATTCGGCTACGTTTGCATTTACCTCATTTCAATGACGTCCGAGATTTTTATTCCGTGTTTTTGCGGAAGTTTCATCACGACCAAGGCCACGGAACTGCATAAGAGAATCTACTCATCCGAATGGATGGGTCAGCCGATTGAGTTCAAAAAATCGATGAGGATTTTCGTTGAGCGATCGCTGAGGCCCGTTCAAATTTCGATTGGCGGCTTGTTCAACTTGAATTTACCGATATTTCTGCTCGTGAGTCTTTAAAGGGCGTGCGTGGGTGAGCGGAATTCACAGTCATTTGCTTTCAGTTTATAAATCGGGCGTACTCTTTGATGGCCCTTCTCCTCAACATGGACATCGCAGAAATGTGAGGAATTGTACCATCACCGCTGTAGCAGCAGATCCATATTCACTTCCCAGCAGTAAAATTACTTCACCATTTTTCTTTACTATCTATCACTCGAGCACATCTTGACACGTTCGTCTTTAGATGCAAAAAAAAACATCTAATTTATCTAATGACGATGAAGCGGACCATGAACCCCGATGGAATCTTAGAAAAATACAGCTTTTATCAGATAACATTTCTATTCCAATTCTTTCTCTGGTTTTGCAAAGTTTGAAGGGAAAGAGTAGGAGTGAGTGAGATCAGCCGGGTATACCCATGCCCGGATGTGTTTGCTCCGCGCCAATCAGATGTCGTAAAACCGAATAATTTGGAAGCCGCCAAGTCAAATCACACTCCCACGGCAGAAGATCGCGTCCACTCGAACTCGAACGGCCCCTTGCACTTTCTGTGAGCCGCCTTTGCACTTGTACGGGACATTGCTGGCATTTTGGGCAGCCACCAAACTCACACATTAAAAAAAAGGACTGGGAATCGCGCTGGAAGCCCATTGCATCGGGTATTTCGATGCGTGAGGTGATGAATTTGGCTCTTGCCGTCATTGCCATGAGTCGAAAAAGGAGAAAGAATGAGTCTAGGCCTTTTATACTTTTTGCTTGTTTTTGCTTGTTTTTGCGTGATGATTCGAGCTTGAGCAGTTTCTCACAAATATGAGCTATCCGCTGTATCCAACTCATATTCCCAGCTCCTCCTCCCCTTTGTCTGCCAAATTCATCTAAGATCCCTTACACGAGGGGCTATTCCCGAGCAGCGCAGACGCGACCGATCCGAAAACGGCAATACTTCACTGAGTTCACCACTGCTCTACAACCTTTGATCGATGAATGAACAACACTCAGCTGCGCTCAAATTTGCTGGTGCGGTTACGCTCACATCGGTCGGCATCTGTAATTCGTCGATTTTGGTGTCGTTGTTGTTGTTGTTGTTATTTCACGAATTTTTAATTCCAATCATTTCGAACTCTTGTTTTTAAACTCAAAGCACGAAGCCCAGTCGCGTGTGAGTGTTGTGTACATGTCGGTGCGCATGTGTGCACATGTGGTTTGTTCGTGCTGTTCTGTGCTGCTGGCCGACCATTATCACATCGTCGCCGATCACATAATTAGTCCGTTTCTGTTCGTCATTTTCAGTCTTTGCCGAATCAAAGAGGATCAGTGTCGACATTCACGCGTCGTGTGCGCTAATCGACTATTTCATTAATCGTCAATCGTTGCGTGTTAATCGCAATATTTATTTACATATTTTCGAGTTGACAGTGAAAATCCAGTGAGTTTATCATGGAATGACTTGAGTGAGAATTGAATTTGTTTGTTTGGCTTTTTGGCTTTTCGGTTTTATGGTTCTTCATTTGAACGTTGTTTCGGTTTGTTAATCTCGTGAAAATGTTCGGTTATCGGAAGAATTGCACTTTCTTGTGGCTCTGCCTGATGGTCGACGCTGTGTTGTTGCTTTCTGGACCGCAGAATTTCCGCGACGATCCCGGTCTGCCCTGTAAATTCCTTGAGTCAGTCAACATCACCGATGGAGTCCGCCTTGCCAACGATTCCATCACATTCGACGGGATCACCTACCCGCCCGACAATTACGGCCGTTTCAACTACGAGATTTTGAATTTGACATTCCGGCAGTCGGCCCCATCACACATTCGAGGATGCATGTGCCACATAAGGCCGTGTGTGCGCCTGTGCTGTCCCCGCGGGATGGTATTTGCGAACGGCTGCGAGGAACATACGCTCGCTCACGACTTACCGATCGATATTCGGTCCAGCAGCAACGCAACGCGATCGGTGCATTTATCCAACCATTTCAGCGTATTGGTGGGGAAGCCTTGCTTCGATATGAGTCCAATGCAGCCGGACCGCTTCCCGGAGGACGCATGGACGTTGCAGGACGTAAAGTATTGCTAGATCTCGAATCGGATCGTGTTCAATTCATTTTCTTTCACTTGCAGAATGGGAATATCGTCTTCGAGAGCAATAGCCAGGCCATCGGCCCGAACAAGTACTGCTTGTTCCCGCAGGTCAAGAACGCAACCGTCGACGTGCAATTGGCCACTTGCTTCGAGGAGTACGAGGAGAATAAGTACACATTTCTGCCGTATGGTCTGTAGTGCCGTGCAACAGCCAATTCGACCGATTTGCTTATCGCGCAATACTCTTCCGCAGGCATGCTACTTTCGGTGCCCTTCCTGGCCGTCACGTTTCTAGTATACGCGTGCCTGCCTGAACTACGCAACGTACACGGCAAATGCCTGCTTTGCTATTTGATGGGCCTCACTGTCGGCTACATATTCCTCGCTTTTCTGCAGCTCAACGGCAGCGCCTTCATCGAACCGACGACCTGCTGCACCATCGGATACGTTATCTACTTTACCTTTTTGTCGGCATTTTTCTGGCTAAATGTCATCAGTTTCGACCTCTGGTGGAATGTTTCAAGGTTTGTCGCGCAATCAACTGGACCGATCTTTGCTTATTGACTTTCCATCTCTTCTTCTTTCTCCTTGCAGAGGCAACAAAGGCGTCAGCCTATGGCCCGATACTAAGAAGTTCTTGGTTTATCTGACTTACGCTTGGGGTTCTTCGTTTGTCTTGACCGCGTTCAGCTTTTTCGCAGACTCAACTGAATGGCTACCTTCGACTCTCCAGCCAGGCATCGGCGTCGGCAATTGCTTTCTCAAAAGTAAGCTCTTTCATTCCACGAGCGAGATCCAACGCAGCAAGTAGTCCGCTCTGAAATCATTTTGACGAAAAATACCTTCTCTCATCGCAGAAGAAAAACTATCGGAGTTTCTGTACTTTTATTTGCCGCTTGCGGTGATCATCTGCGCGAATACGACCTTTTTCGTTCTAACCGCACGGAAAATCCGCAAAGTGCAGGGCGACCTTGCAGCGGTGTCGGCGAAAGAGGACAGCCATCGCCACCAAACCAAATTGGATAACGAAAGGGACCAGTAGGTGTCGTCCTAGCGGCCCTCGTGGCACTTGCTGAACCGCATTGCATCTCTGTCATTCCAGATTCGGGCTCTTCTTGCGGCTTTTCATCATCATGGGTGTAACGTGGTGCATGGAGGCAGTTTCATGGGCGATAGATCCGGGCGCATGGATCTTCTACATGACCGACATCATGAACACCGTACAAGGAGTCGTCATCTTCGTATTGTTTGTGCTGAAGCCGAAAATCAAGCGACTCATTCACCGCAGGTACTCGAGATCGATAACGAGATTGGAACTGGCCTTAACTTTTGGATCTTTCTTCCAGATGGTGCATCTTGCGACACCGACCCCTGCCGAGGGACTCGACCAACACCATCTCAAGTGGAACGCACGCATCCAATCTCCATTTGTCGATGACTCACCCGACCTCCACACCGGCAGAATGATCACTCTGCAAATGTATGCACTCGCTTGTGGACCCATTTTACTTCAATAAAGGCGTCAATTCAAACTGACCGCGTCGTTTCAATTTGTTGGGGATTCACGCTCCATTGATTCCATTCCACCTGAACGCAGAGCCCCCACCAGCACTGTTTGTTTGTTTGTTTACAAAATAACAGAAAATACGTGCGGTATTGTCCAGTGCGACGAGCAACGAGTGTGACTCAGAGATGCCGGCACGATCAATTTGTTTACATTTTTATTGATTTCGGCAAAGCCTTGCAGAATTCTGAAAATAACAAGTGCAGGCACCAATTCTTAAGTGGCTCTTCCGCCACAACGAGTTTGACGCGATGAATGAGCAAACTTTTGGAAATACCTAAAATAGAAACAAAATAAATATGGCGATCGCTCAAACCGGGTAAACCACTTGGACAAATTTGGACAGTTGACTGCATGGCGTGACGTTCTGCGTTCTGCGCAACCGCAAATCGTTGGTCCGTTCAACTATTGGAAACACACAATTGTCAGCGAGACGTTGTTCATGGCGACCAAACTGTTTGAATTGAGCCGAAGCAATCGATCGAGCGAGGCAACTGCATTTTATCGACATTTGTCGGCGACCATTGAGTGAGAGCTGCAACGAACGAGTGATGAGCGAAAGAGCGAAATGAAAGAAAAATAAGAAGAAATTTCGCTTGCGAGAATGAGCAGAGCCCCCAATCGAAACAGAGAGATCGTTTTCGCGAGCCGCTGTGTGACGGTGTGCACGATCGCTTGGTGTGCTGTGGACGAACGACTGTGTGGTTGGCTAAGTGTGCTGTGAGAGCCGTTCACCGAGCACGTTTCAGAGTGAGAGAGTGAGTGTGAATTGAGTGTGTGTCTTCGCGAATACCAACAGCATCAAATTATAAGACTCTGTTACTGCTGTCTCGGTTTTGCCATTCAAGACTGACCCAAGTCGCATCGGTCCGGTCGAGCGGGAATGATGTCACGATATCCCAGTCACGAATTCTGTTTCGATGCTGGGAGGAGTGGACTGGTATATGTCGAGTGCTGTTGACGTTGAGGAACAGGAATGTGTCATTGAGGTTTCCAAGGCTAGAGGGCCCGAGTGAAGATGTGATGATGCTTCCGTCAAGAGCGGAGTTTGAACCAAGATAACTCTATGTCAGGCAGTGGCAGAATATTCTGCTCCTGTGTTAGTGAGGATGTTTATTCTGGCGGGGAAGAAGGCGGAATTCGAATGAGTTACAAAAATATGAAAACAGAGGTCGCGAAAACGTTTTTTTTCTACCGATTTTAGGATGTGCGGCGTGTGTACGAAATCTGCAATGTGCTCACGACGTTTTTACGACATTTGCTTGGCACTCGCCCAAAATTTGATCGGCATTGGTGGAAATCGCTTTAGGGGGTCACTGCTGATGGAGAATTTGTTCGATTGGAGATAAAGATTCGTCAGCTAGAAGATTTCTTGACTTCAATAGTCAAAGTGTCGTCGTCGATAAGTTTCTCGAACACACACTTCACCGACTTTTGAATTGTTCCATAGACGTAATGCAAATTAAATTTTATCTGGGAATTGGATCATCGCTAGCATCATAATGCATTTGCTATTTCAATAAACTTTCAATGTGATCCATGTTGATTTTATCTTCCAAAAAAGCGTCTAACTTGCATACATTTTCTATCGAATTCACAGCCAAGCACCCATATGAATAACTGATTTCTTGGTGTGTGGTTGACGAGAAAGTTGAAGAGGCAATCAATTGCATCACTAAAACAGATTTGCTTCAAATTTTTAAGCAACAAAATGGATGAACTTACGTTGTTCATTCGCTTGACTCATCTGGCTCAGATCGGCCCTTATTTGCGAGATATCATTTGATAACTTTGCATGATCACTTCTATCGTCAGATATTTCGCCAGTGCTACCCGCAATAACCGACAAGGGATCGAATCAATTTCATTCTCTGAACTTTGATGGCCATTAGTTCTTGTCATTTTTGGTGCCGGTGCATGAATTTCTTCATGTTCACGATACATTGCGTGTGCGGGTCGACACGGACCCGCAGTTTCAATTCTTGTACCGGTCGCAGGGAACGTTTTCTTAAAATTATTTTGCCTTGACGATGGCGGCCGGCCATGGGCATCTCCTCACTTACGAGTATGGAGGCGAAAGATACCGGATGGACTACCGCAGGGCTCTGTTTTGTCGCCGCTGCTGTATGCGTTTTTCATCTCGGATTTCAAGAAGCCGAAGCGCTGCCAAATGGCTTAATATGCGGACGACACGGGCATTATCGTAGGTGGTATGCACACAAGTTCCATAATTCTTGGCCTTCAACGATCGCTGAAGACCTGCGAGAAATACCTTCGCAAGTGGAAGATTAAACTGAACACTGCCAAAACTCAAGCAATTATCTTCTCCTACAATAAATCGCGCTAGAGGAGACCCGCGACGCAACTGGATTTTCAGGGAGACTCAATTGATTTTTCGGATGATGTCAAGTAACCTTGGACAAAAATCTCACGTTTGCTCAACACATCTCAGACACCTGTGGGAAGGCGCTACTCAATCGGAGATCGAGGCTATCGTTGGAGAATAAGTGTCTAATTTTCAAGACGGTTGTGAGACCATTGATGACGTATGGGTGCCCGGTTTGGTGCAGAGCGGCCGCTGGCCATATGAAAAGATTGCAGGTGAAGAAAAATCTGAAGACGATCTACGGATTGCCTTGGAGGTTTTCAACGGTGGCACTTCATCAGATGACCGGGTTTGAGAGACTGGATAAGCTTGTGGAGAGATCTACGATGAATTTTTACGCGCGTTACGCGGAGTCTGAGCATGCTCTGATTCGGGGGATCGCTACTGAACGGGCTTAAGCGTCTTGACGTTAAGATTCCTTAAGACCGTTCTTTGCCGAAGACGCTGTTGTTTTGGTCGCTAGGCGTGCTATTTACGTCTATTTTGACCGTTTGATTTTTGTTTTGTTTTGAATTTTGCTTAAGTTTTGGTTTCTAGCTTTTAGCTTTATTGCTTTTCTTCTGTTCTTCTTTTTTGTTTTTGTTTTGTTAAAGTCAAGTAAAGGTTAGATGATCGAACTTCCTTTGGATCAATTTAGCTTCAGTGGTACTGTTGAACTTTATGTGAATTCACGCCAAAGACTCTTCCGCTGTAAAGTCACTAGACTAATCTCGGTGAAAATGTGTACAAATGTGAAATATTTTTATACGATTAATAAATTGAATTGAATGGAAAACTCGAGGCCCTTGTTCGATCCAAACGATGATCCATCTGATAGCCGAGTCATTACGCCAGCCGACCTCATTGGCGTAGGCCCGATCATCACGCCGTTGGTCAGTCAGTCAGCGCTGGGCCTTTTTGCAGGCCACCTTGAAACGACCTCAAATTGGGCCTTCGGCGACATTGTCCTGGTTGCGAATGAGAACTTGCCCCCCGCAATGTGGGTCCCTGGGACACATAGCGACGAAGGCTGCGATTGAAATCCCTCACCCGCAAGGCATGAAGGCAACAAAACAGCTAGACGAGGCATTCGAGTCCGGAGGCGTTCCCACAAATTGAACAGGCTGTTCAACGAGGGCCGGGATGTGCAGATTGTACAGGAACTCCGCCACCATCGACCAGCAAGTCGGGCGAAATTGACCGGTTTTCGATTTTGCCCCGACGATGGCGGCCAGTACTGAAAGCGCAGTTTTCCAAATCTATTACAGTCCAGCTAAAATTCAACAAAGACGTCAATCGTCTAATTTATTCCTAAGCAATGGGAAATCGTTCTATTTTATTCTTTCAAATTAAATGATTGACGTCTTTCCAATGCAAACATTACAGACAAGGTTGGCATCGTTATCCAAATTTTCTAACGGCGCTACCGCTACCGCTATTCAAGAAAAATTCGCTATCGCAACCGCAAGCGCTACCGCTACGCCGATATCGGAATTGAACGATTTTTTTTTTTTTTTTTT
>JANSTV010034112.1:0-15595 GCA_027564135.1 Lestremia cinerea
TTTTTTTTTGTAGTTTTAAGATTCAAAATTGTAATTTATTGAAAGAATTTTTGTTTTAAAAACAACTAAAAGTGACCAATCGAGCATAATTCAGCAGCAAATGAAAGAATTGGCTTTGAATATTTTCGATTGGCCGCCGGTAGCTCAATTTTTATTTATTTAATTTTAATTGATTATTTATTTTAAGCAAAGAGTCTCCTTTTCGAAACAAACAAAAAAACGATTGGCATTGCTGGCTACTGTCGCCGTTTCGAGTGCACAGCAGCGCAGCGCAAATGCAATTTACGAATTGATCGCAACCAAAGAAGCCAAAATGGCTGAACGATAGTCAAATCAGCCCACAGAAATGAATTGCCATAATTAATTTATTCAAGAAATTAAGCTTTAGATTGGTGAATGCGCAGACGAAATTCGAAAAATGTTTACCAAAGATTACGTTGAATTTTTCATGCCAAATTTATTATCGAAAAACCAAAAAGAAAAACGAGAAGAAAATGAAGCGTTGAAGCGGACTCGATCAGAATTTTAGATGGGATTTTCTCGATGAATGGAACAAAGGCAGCTTCTCAAGTTTCGAATGGGGATTTTCGTTGAATTTCGTCGACAAGTCATTGACCTCCAGCGAATTTCAAAGCCATCGAGCCCATCCTCGCAATAAAGTGTCATAATTCAGTTCCTCCTCGATTTCATTTGAGTCGTTTGAAATTATCATTTGACCCGCCGCTCTCCGTGTCCCCCCCCCGCCCCTCCTTCCCGCCATCAGATTTTAAATCATTATTTATTGCAAATTAATTCGATTATTATTTATGTGAAATCTTTATTTATCGAAAAAAAAAAATAAATTTTGTAGATTTTAATTGATTTAATTTTGGTTTTTTTCTTTTGTTTTTGTTGTTGCTGTGCGTTTTTTGTTTCGTTTTGTTTTTTGCGTTTTGCTTGTCTGTGTTTTATTCTAGAGTTGAAGCAGCACGTAGCTTGAGTTTGGCGGCGAAATTGATGTTTGAGCTGATGACTGACGGATGAGGAGAGGTGCCGCGAGATGGGTCGCACAGGCGGAGGGCGATTTTAACGGTGAATTGTTTTTACTAAATTTTTAAATTATTTCGGTTTTAGGTTGAGAACGGGGATGGTCTTGAAACGATAACAATGTCACCGGGAATGCATCAGATGATGATCCAAGGGCCGCCCGGCACCGAGCCCCAAGTCCTGCAAGTGCTGAGTTTGAAGGACGCGACTGCGTTGACGAAAGCAATGCAAGCCATCAGCGAGGTCAAAAATGAGGACGGCTCCGCAACAATCATCGAGAATTAAACGTTTCATTCGGAAGCAGAGCATCGATTTGGATTCCGGAAGCGCCCGGTTGATTCAGTGGTTTTTTCTCTCTCTTCGTTGCGCGTTCGGGTCTCTTTTCAATAGTTTATTTTCTAGTCGCACGTTCGTTGTTCGTGTTTCATTCGAGACTGATGTCTATAAACGATAAGTCGCATTTTTTTTAAATTTTTTTTATTTATTTATTCATTTTGGAATTTTTCCAATCAATATTTTGATTGGTTTTAAATTATTTTTTTTCTGTGATTTTTTCAACATGGAAGAATTTTGGAAGTATTTTTATTCCAATTGCAATTTTTTTTTTTTTTTAATTAACTAATTTATTTAATCAAATTTTTTTAAATTCAATTTATTTATATAATTTATTACACTAATCGATTGATTAATTTATTTTCGTGTCGGGTATTTTCGCAAGCAACAAATAAGCATTAATTTATTTGAATGTAAATATAAGGCCAGGTTGATTTAAGTGATTGAATACTCCGTTTGCTGTTTAGGCTAATCTCGAGTGTGTTGTCAAAATGATTTCGACGATTTTGACGCGTTTTTTTGTTCGTCAAATCAACTGAATGGAACGTCGGACTCAATTCGGAGCTCATTGCCGAATGCAAAGCCGATTTAAAGCAATCTCAGTTGTTCAAAACATAGTCAACAATTTGCTAGTCAAATTTATATATATATATATTTTTTAAAATATTTATTAAATTATTTTCGTCGTCAATGATCCAACTCAATATTGAAGCGTAAGTGACAGTAAGAATACTCGAAAATTGATGAATATTTTTTTCCAATTTTTTTTTTCTAATTTAATTTTCAATTTGGATAGTTGATATTTGCTCCGCCGCAAATTGCGAAATTATTCGTCAACCGACTCCACCGATTCACATTTCGGGTGATGATAAAACTGAAACGTTAATTCAATGAAAGATTAGTGCAATTTGAATCGCGTGACACACTCAGCTGAATATCACAATAGCAGCCAATAATTATTCGAATTATAGTCGATGGATTGAGTCATTTTCATACAAAAAACAACCAAACAATAAATACAATTCTCATTCACTTTCGTAATGCAACAAATCCAAAATGACAAGATGTGTAGTCAAATTAGCATAACTTTATTCGTAAAAATGATTCAGAAATACCAAACAAAAGAAAAACAAAACCAAACAAACCACAAAATTAAAACAAATTATTCGTAATTGAGTAAATGTAAGTAATTTTATTTTTAATAATTCAAAACCAAAAAAAAAAATTAAATAAATAAAACAAGTAATTCTTAAGTAAATTAATCGATAAGAACTGAAATATCAATGAGAACATAATGCAAGAGAGGGTGGCGGAACGGCGCTCGCCGCCAAACAGTGGAACATATCTCGCTCCACTGGCCGGCCGGCCGATCCGCACCGAAACAAAAATATTACCCGCACAATTCGTTCTCGGGGTGCTGTCGCATCGAAGAGTACGCGTCCCCTTGATAGTCGTCGTCGTCGGGGGAATGTTTATGGGGCCTAAGCCGGATCCTCGGCGAATTTGGTGAGTGAGACAGGACAATAGATGGAGCGGGAGGTCAATTATGAGGCAGACGATATTTCCAAGCCACTCCGGCAAAAGAGCTCAGCAACATTCCTCCACAAGCGTGAACCAGAACCACATCAAACATTTCCATTTTTGTACATCAAACCAACCCGCAATCTAAACGAGAAGGAGTCGAAGCAGTCGAACAAGCAAAAGGAATGACATTTGTCTGCAAATCAATGTAAATAATTTACGATAAAAAAATAAAACAATTCGCTTTTCGTTTTGATGGATCAATTTTTTTACCGCGTCTTAGTGAAAATTAGTGGTCATGTTTTCATTCGTTTCAGTTTGGTGAGAGGGGAAATGTGTAAAATAAAACTAAAATTAAAAACAAAAGAATTGCTATAAAAAAACATTCCAACATGATTTTTAGTGAATATTTTTAATGAAATATTTGATCGATGACATCGAACTAAAACGGTTTAGTTTGATTTTTGCGAGAATTTTCGATTTGTGACTGGGGTTTTTAAGGATTGAATAACCGTTGCACGGACACATCAAACCGAAAAGCTCTTCGAAATAATTGTCAAAATTATCATTGAATTTGTCACAATTTTTTTTTGGAAATTTAGGAAATATTTCATTTTGATTGAAGGATTTGTCCGAATTTTTCTGAATTTAACCGAATTCGAAAGATTTCTTGTGGGTTCGTCCGAATTCGAATGGGATTATCCGAATTTGTCCGAATTTGTCTGACTTTGTCCGAATTTATCCGAATTTATTCGAATATGTCCGAATTTAACAGAAATCCTCCTAATTCGTTCAAAACTGCTCAGATTAGCCCTAAAATTACTTAAACCCATCTCTTTTCTATTCGATCTTAACCAGTTTCTCCTAATCTTCACTGTCTTTGATTCGAATTTCCTCGAAGAGTCAACTCTCGCGTAAATTCCGTTTCAGCAGGTTTCCCTAGCATTCCTTCCATTCTCGATAAGCAATCAACAGTCCAAATTGCACAGAAATTCCGGATAAATCCTCCAAAAAGAATCTCAAAATGAAATTATTAAAAAAAAAATCAGAAATCAGCAAAATAAAAAAAAATAAAAAGAAAAAGAAAGAAAAATGGAAAATGAGGAAAGCAGAAAATAGACAAAACAAGAATATTGTATTTTCATTGTAATAATGTGATTAAATTTTTCTAGAATTACTGTATTTAATAAATGTACAATTTTAAACAAACCAAACGTGACTCAATGGAATCATGAATTAAATCTAGTTAATAATTAAAAATTGAACATTATGATTGTAATAATAGATTATGATTATGATAGTAGATGGAAAATAAAACGAATCTTTGTGTCAGAAAAGTGTTTATCATTTCGAGCGATGCCGACTCGAATTGGAAATTGCAATTTGATCGGGGCGGCCAATGAAGGCGAATTCACATATCGAATTTGCCGCCAGGGGCGTCATTGAACGTTCCCATTGCCATTAGACGAACTCATTGCTCTCATTGTGCATCAAAGACAGTACGAGAGAGTGCGCCGAGAGTAGACAGCCGAGACAGACAGAGAGGGCAAGAGAGTCGATTCCGTCAGAGTTGAAAACTTTCAAACCCACCATTGAAGATAAATTGGATTCTAGTGAAGTGAAATGCAGTGCAAATTTATTATGTTTTATTGAAAGAAAAAGCCGATTTATTTCAATATTGCAAGTGATAATTTGACGTAAGTGCACCTGAATTAGCTTCAATATGATTTGCGATGAATTTGTTCGATTGAAGGCATTCGATTGGTCATTAATTCTCAAGTGATTCCCGTTCGGGAAGACACACACAAAAAAAAAGTTCATTTTCTTGGTTTGGTTTTTTTGCTACCGCTGCTGCTGCTGTCGTTGCCGTTCGTTTGTTCGTTCATTTCGTTTGGCTCGCAGTCGTTCATCAGTTTTTCGATGTTGAGACTTGTACGGTGTGCGTTTTTTTCTTGTGATTAGTTTGCTTTGCCCATTGACTTGCCGTATGTCGAATAGATGCCACTCGCAACATTATAGAACATTACATCGAAGAGTTCCATTAGACATGGATTAGGTTTTTTCCTTTCGGTCGATGGCTGCTATTGCTTGCTCTCCCATTTTTCGGCTTTTTTGTGTCACTTTTTTCCATTGTGAGTTTCGTTCCAAGCCGTTTTTTTCCGATTGGGAGAGGCCACTTGCTCTGGTTGGAATAGATTCAAAACGATTTTCTTCGATTCAATTTTTTCTTTCGTTTTTTTTTTGTATTTTTTTCTTTCATTCTTGTTTGCTTTTTTGTATCGGCTTGGTCAATTTCCCTTTGCCCTTTTTTCGGTTGCTTCGTGGAAATATTCCCATCCGACGGCGGTTAGTTGTGCATTGTCAATGAGGTGATTCGGTTTGGTTTGGTTTTGTTTTCAAAATTACAATTTTGTAGCTTCGGTTTTGTTTAGCTTCGCATTGTGACCAAGCCATCGATATGAACGTAAGATTGTGCTTGTTCGACAGGAGCGTGTATTCCTTTGGGTGATTGTTGAACATGGCGCGACTGTCAGTGGTTGTTCTTGTCTCTCGCGTTCGAATGCTAACCAATCGGTCCGTTCGACCAGCCTGAAATGTCAATTCCATCGTCATCATCATTGTCATCGCCATCATAATCGTCATCAACGTTCATTTTTCATTCGGATTAATAATTGATTTACCGTTTTATTTTGCTTCAGAAAATAAAAATCGATAAAATTTGTTTGGGAAAAAGTTTGAGGAAAGATTGAGAGGGACAATGAGCGACGAGCCAGACAATGATTTGCTAACATTGCTGCGATCGCAAGTCGATCAATTGAAATCGATAATTGAAGAAATCGAAGGGAATGATGATCAACAAGAGAATCCAATTGTCAGTAAATTGACACGTTTGTGCGATGAAAGCACCAGAAAAATGACGAAAATCAAAAAGAGAATTGTAAAAAAGCTTCCACGCAAACGTGGCAGACCGAAAACCGTTGATAATTCCTCGAGCTCGAGCTCCGGCTCGAGTTCAGAATCGAAACGTAAGGAACGTACGGAGGTGCCCGAAACGAGCGGCACTTCCGCTGGAAACAATAATGCTGACGCTAGCTCTGACAATGCGCAGCAACGAAATTGTGACCGACCGAAAACGGCACAGACGAGCTCTAGTGCGAATTCAGAGCGTGATTTCGACCGCGGTCTGGAATGGCCGCAGGTCGAAGAAAACATCATCGACGGAATGGATATCAAAATGGAGATTGACGAATTGCCATTCGACTTTGATTTTGACGAGAATCTCATTGAAAATGCCGACTTGGATATCGATGTGGACGTCAAGCCAATCACAAGTGCCGATTTTGAAAGTGAATTGCATGAAACCAAAGACAAAGAGGCCTCAGTGTCACCCTGCGAGTCGTTCGAAAGCACAGCCGCAATGTCGTTGGCGAAGAAAGACTGTTTCATCAAATTGGTGCCGCTGGTCAATTTGATGGATCAATCGAAAGGGACGGTGACCGTGGATGGTCAGACTGTTCGTGTTGAAAGCAAATCCCAAAAGTCAATTCGCACTTCGAGGCATTCGATGCGATCGAGAAAGAGTGAAACTGTTAGGCCGCAAAGCAGCGACGAGCACGAAGACCGCGAAGAAAGGGTTTCGCGTCGAGGACAAAAAGAAAAGGCAATTGACGAGTCCGCTGCTCATGACAATGAGGTAACGACATCTCTCTTCGATACCGAGAACGCTTTGCTGTTGCTAACTATCCGAATTCTCATGTTCTAGAACTCAAATGTCGAAGCACGATCTGCACCGGCAATCAGCGAGACAAATGACTCGCCCGATGATGCGGGTCTGGGTGAGAGTTCGCTGCTGGTCGAAATGGCCAATGGACCCTCAGACGAAAATCCATCGGCTGACGAGGCAAGCGATCAGGTAATCGATTGGCGAAATGGTTGCGAGGCCCCTTCTAATTCTGGAAATCCTTTCAGAAATCATCGACCGAAGACGATGATGAGAAACGAAAGAAGAAGAAGAATCGCAAAGCGAAAAGCGAATCTTCGGAAGAAGATTACTTAGAGAAGCTCAATCGAGTCAAGAGTCAATCGACGTCTGAATCGGATGACAGTGATGATGTAAGGCATTCAGTGTTGGTCGAAACAAATCGGTTCCGCGGTCCCTCTCCAACTTTCTTCGAATCTGACAATTAAGCCTGTCGCGGAGATAGAGCGCCGATCAATACCAAATCATTAACATATTTCCCCTCTCTTTCTTGCAGAACTTCATCAGAATGAGAAAGGAGACCAAACCAAAGTCTGTGGCAGCCGCCACCAATTCCGATGAGTCGGACGGTGGTCGGAAGAAAAAGAAAGATAGGCCAACGACTAGCAAGGCCCGTGATAGCGATTCGGATTACAAACAGGAAAAATCGGCTTCTGAGGAGAGTTCAAGAGGCAGAGCCAGTCGACGGTCGACAAACAATGGTGGGGGCAGCGATAGTGACGTTCAGCCCACGAAGAAGCGGAAAATGGCACGGAGGAGAGCGAATGGAGACTCTGAAGGCGATGAAGACTTTGGCGAAACGTGAGTTGACGGTGCTCTGTGCGAGTGGAGACGGAGATAACTGACAAGTCGGCATTTCGTTTCAGGAAAAAGAAGAGACGTAAGCGTATTCGAGTGCAGAAGAGCGAGGAGAGCAGTGACGATGACAACGACAAGAAGAAGGGCCGAAAGGCAATTCGGAAGGTGATAAAGATCAGGGACCTGGAAGACGAAACCAAGGAGGCTGTTCGCGAGGAGAAGGAGAGAAAGAAGCGTATCGCTGATCGTCAGAAAATAGTGAGTGTCTGCTGTGAGAGACTCTAAGAAACGACGATCTCCAATGGAACCTTTCCGCTCTTTTTCCAGTACAACGATATGTATGACGGCAAAGTCGAAGAGATCAAGCAGCTCGACAAGCTGGTGTTGGATTTTGACGAAAAGACAAAGAAGGAATTGCTTCAAGTCGACCGGAAGTTGGTAAAGAAATTGAAGCCTCATCAAGCCACAGGCGTTAAATTCATGTGGGACGCGTGTTTCGAGTCAATTGAGAAAACCCAAGGAGGCCCCGGCTCTGGGTGCATTCTGGGTCATTGCATGGGTTTGGGAAAAACGTTGCAGGTCGTCACCTTGGTCCACACATTGCTGACGAACAGTGAAATCACGGGGGTTGAGAAGGTTCTGGTCATCGCACCAGTCAGCACCGTGCTCAACTGGGTCAACGAGTTCACCATGTGGCTCAAGTGCTGTGAGACTCCACTCAACTACGACATTTATGAAATCTCGAGGTATGTCAGCTTTGAGCTTCCGCCGAAGCGAGGGGTCTTTAATGGAATCTTCTTCTTGGCAGACACAAGCAGAACAATGAACGGGCATATCACATAGGGGAGTGGCACAACGAGGGTGGCGTTCTCATCATGGGCTATGACATGTTCCGGAATTTGTCCAGCGAAACCAATCGAATGCGCAAGAAGCTGAAGGAGACCTTCCAGCAAGGCTTAGTTAACCCTGGCGCCGATCTCATCATTTGTGACGAGGGTCATTTGCTAAAGAATTCCAAGACGTCGTTGAGCAAAGCAGTGAACCGCATCCGGTCATTGCGGCGAATCGTTCTGACGGGCACGCCGCTACAGAACAATTTGAACGAATGTAAGAGGAGTCATTGGGTGGTTCCAACCATCACTAATTCTTTCAATTTTCTCGCAGATTACTGCATGGTACAATTCGTAAAGCCAAATTTGCTGGGCAAATACAACGAATACTTGAATCGTTTCGTGAATCCCATAACCAACGGCCAGTACAGCGATTCAACACCACGCGACATTCAAATCATGAAACGACGTTCGCACATTCTCCACAACTTGCTTGATGGTTGCGTTCAACGCAAGGATTATTCCGTGCTGGCTCCATTCCTACCGCCGAAGCAAGAGTACGTTGTCTACGTCAAGCTAACAAAGTTGCAATGCGAGTTGTACAAGGTGAGTGCGGAGGGTGTGAACGATGCCCGGGGTGAAACTCACCAGCTTCCAATTCTCCTTTCAGTACTACATGGCGAACAAGCCCAGTCAAGTGAATCAAACTCAGCCGACACGTTCGTCGGTTCTGTTCCAAGATTTCCAGAATCTCCAGCGCATTTGGACGCATCCGAGAGTGCTGCGCTACAACAGCGATCGCTATGAGGTGAACGCTCGAAAGAAGCGCGATATGATGGACGAAGATGACGAGGAAGGTTCATTAAAGGATTTCATCGATGATGACGATGACTCTGAGGCTGAGTCCTCAGCAAGTGAATCGTCGGCGGGGGGTTCAACAGGCAGCAATGATTCGCAGAAAAAGGCAAAAGGTCAACCGATGCGACGAACACGAGCTATGGCTAGAGATGATCCCGTACCAGAACCGGAAGTAGAACCGGTCAAAGAGGAGAATCCAACCGAATGGTGGATGTCAATGGTCGAAGACAATGACCTAGACGACGTTGATCATTCCGGAAAATTGATGCTCTTGTTCTCGTTGCTGCGTGAATGCGAAGCCATCGGCGATAAATTGCTCGTGTTCTCGCAGTCGCTATTTTCACTAGACGTCATCGAGCATTTCCTGCAGCTGATCGATGAAAATGCACAGAGTCCGAATCCAGACGCCAAACTGGCAGGCTTCACGGGATCCTGGACCCCAGGTCTGGACTATTTCCGACTGGATGGATCGACGCACATCGAACATCGAAACGCCGCCTGCAATCACTTCAATTCGGAGAGCAACACGCGAGCACGTCTGTTTTTGATTTCAACGCGTGCCGGTGGGCTGGGCATCAACCTGGTGGCCGCCAATCGTGTGGTCATTTTCGACGTGTCTTGGAATCCCTCGCACGATATTCAGAGCATTTTCCGGGTGTATCGGTTCGGACAGAAGAAACCTTGCTACATTTACCGTTTCATCGCACTGGGCACGATGGAGGAGAAAATCTACGAGCGTCAAGTGACCAAATTGGCCATAGCGAAGCGCGTCATTGACGAGCACCAAATCGATCGGCATTACAAAGAGAACGATTTGATGGAACTGTACAAAATGGATATCGAACCGGAAGAGGCTCGACCCACGCCACATCTGCCCAAGGATCGAATGTTTGCTGAGCTGTTGCGTGATTTTGAGGATCGCATCTTCAAATATCACGAGCATGATTCGCTGTTGGAGAACAAAACGGAGGAAACGCTGAATGAGGAGGAGATTAAGGCAGCCTGGGAAGAATTTGAGGCGGAGAAGACTCGACCAGTTGTTCAACCCACCTTCATCTACCAGCAAGCGCCGCGGGGTACGTTTACCACCAGTACGATCTCACCGAGGGCGGACTGAGAATCTCCATTAACGCACTCTTTTCTTGCAGCTCCGGGAACGGGACCCGTCACCTCCAACCAGATATTCGGCTTCCGCTCCGATGTTCTGTTGAAATTGCTGAACATCAAAGCGCGGAAGCAGTATCCAGCGGCTGATCCAGCGGTCATCACTCAGTTAGTTCCTCTTCTACTGCAGCACTTGGGTGACACCATGCAGAAAGGCGACGTCACGGTAAGACACCCCCAATCCCTTCCAAAATACACTGGGTCTCACCACAAATTTTTTTCTTTCAGTTCTATGAAGATCTGATAAAGCTGCAAAGCGAATTGGAGGCTCCGGGGATGCCCATGCGGAATTTCTCGATGCAGCCGATGCCGGTCGGGTCTTCATCCACAATGAACATCAATCCGTATGCTGTCATCCCACAACAAGCACAAAGCTTTCAACAACCCCAACAGGTAAATCACTCAGCGCTTGCGCATTCACACCGACCGATCACTCATTCCCCAACCGGCCAACTCTCTTCCAGATGCAACAACAACAAATCATCGAGGCTGCCCAAAATCGCTTGATGAATCTACCGGCACCAGCTCCAATTGATTCGAATCAAGTAATTGAGCTTGATTGAGATGCTCCACCAGCCGCAGCGCTCCCACTCGCTCATCCAAATCATTCACGTCGTGTATCAATGTTACCCAATCGTGGAGATGGTTCAATCGCTGTGTTTCATTTCGATTCAAATATTGAAATTTTGGAAAATTCTCTCAAAATCCTTTTTTCAAACGTGTATTTTCACACAACTATTATTTCTCATTAATAATTTTGAATTATTTTTTTTTTTCGTTTTTTTCCGCGATCGTTTGTTACGAATTTGGAAAAAAATAATCATTTTTTTTCATCCCAAAATGTTCAATTAAAGGCTGCGATCTCAGTGAATCGCTCGAACGTGGGTCGAGTATTCGACATTTGATTGTCAGCAGCCGACAAAATGTTCCAAAATCATAATTAATTAATTTATTATTTAACTGCAAATTATAAGTTTTGATGAAATCTTTTTGCGACGAATCGGAAATGCTAATGGTAAGATGTGGATGGCCAGTTGCATGACTGCGTCATCTCGCTGCCGTTCCGCTAGAGTTCCGCATTCTGCAAAGTATTATCGATCTTCATCAATATGTGTACCTCCGGTTCAGTTCGCCTTTGGTTCGAGTCCATTTTCCACCGTAAAATTGTCTACATTTGTTGGTCCACATTTCACATTCACTAGAAGCCTGTCCAGACGGATAGAAAAGGAAAGGGACATCGAGGAATTCGAAAAGATAGAGAAAAATTTGTAAATGCCCTCGATTGAGTTTGATTTCATTTAATAAACAATTTCGTGGAGAAAATTGCGTTTTTATTGTGTTTTCCGTTTCATTCAGAATGATCAGTGCGATCAGTCACTTGGGCGCCAGTTCACATGAGATTCGTTGCCTGAAAGAGATAAAAGACGAAGCGAATGCAAGTCCAACGAATATTGGAAATCCCAATGGGCGTCATCGGCCCCGCCAATCACGAGGCGAAATCGCGTCGCCAAGCAACGATCAAACGGAACAAAGTTGCAATAAAAATGGTCTTACGTTTGGACGTCATGTGGATCATTGATTTTCGTCGATCGTAAAATTATGACCGGCGCGCAGCGAGCTACGCTTGAAAGACACCGGTCACCTCAGCGCATTGATCAAAGTGACGACACAAGGCTGGCAGGGTGATTCACTTGGATCGGAACTGACAAAGAACTTCACACCTGCGCTGTCGCATTTATGGCCGAGCAATTGAGCGCACCAGCAAAACGCCTAACGAATTCTTCGAGCCATTTTCGGCAAACGAAAACAAAATCAAAAAGAAGAAGAAAACAAAACAATACGCTCGCCAAGCGAATACCTTTTGACGGCACGATTGAGATATGACCGCATGCCGCATTCTCGCCAAAGACACAAAAGGCGAAGCCAATTAAAATAATGTCTGATCTCATTCGAATTCGCCGCCTGAATGGCACAAAGTAAAACTGGTAGCGCCATTCAGGAGATTATCCATCATAAAATCGTCATTCATAATTTGTCTCTGCGTCGCATGAGTTCGCCTCGAACTCGCCAAATCGGCGGAGGGGAAAAGGAGGTCACACAAACTGACCAAACTATCGCCCAAGCTCCAACTCCCCCACCAATTCTCGCCCATTAAAACCACCGCCCTTCAATTTTCATCTCAATTTTCACATTTATTTTCCGAAAAATCGTTAAATGCCATCATCTTCCTGTTATAAATATTACGTTCATAATTCATCACTTAAAAATAGTGTAAAAAAAGAATAATTAATATAAAAAAAAATAATAAATCACAATTTGAAAGAAATCTCTTGTGCTCGTCGCGCGCACCAACGCATCAACGCCAACTCCGAAGCTCGCACCGAAATCGGACAATTTTGAATTTCAATTCCAAAAAAAAAATAACAACAAATTCAAAATCAACTAATTCAACAATTAATTAATTGAATTAATTTATCGCCAGATTAAAAAAAAAACTTAATTAAATAGGAATTAATCAATTAATTTTCAATTAATAATTTGCAGTCAGTTCGTTGCGGATCGCAACAAAATGAGAAATTTTTTAAAATTAAAATTAAAAAAGAAAATTAACGAGAAAATTAAATTAAGAGAGGAAAGCTCACAATGCGTTACAATAAAAGTCAACGAGGGGAAAAAGTCTTGTTTTCAATCACACCGCCGGGGGGCCGCCGGCCGCCATCAGGGGAATATGATGCTGTTGCCGTGGTAGTCAACGCACCGGTACCGCGGGCAACAGTGCGGATACGGCAGCGACAAATCACCGGGCAGCTCATAGCAATTCTCATCTTCGGTCATCTGCTGGCTGCATCCGACGCCGCCGAAACGCAAATCCTTCAGGCAAGTCAACTGAATGCAGTGGTTCGGCACGTTCAGCGAACGCAGCGGCTTGACCGCCGTCTTCGTGTACGGCTCGAAGCACTGACCCGGATAATCTGCAAGCAAAACAACCACACGAAATCCCATCAGCAAAATTCACACAATCGACATATGCAAATACGTTCTCGTTGCGTCATTCAACCAGCCATTTGAATGTCAATCAAAATACTCCAATTCCGCATATTTCGCGTCGCGCGAAAACAATCTCAACTGATTGGCATGTGGCATTTGTCTAACACGCAACACAATCAACTGGTTTTTTTCGTCTCCTCTTCTTCTGCGCCGGATTAATTATTCCACGCGATGACGTCTGTAGGTACTACATCATGGACCGCCCCTCCCCCCCACCTGTCGCAAGCCCACTGTGTCTGCGGACGATTCAATCAAATTTCGATTGCCTTTCAAACGCCGCTTCTAATTGAATTGATTATCGGTTTTGTCTTGTTTTTCTCCGCTCTTTCGCCGTCCGTCAGCGGTTTGTTTATGTTTTTCTATTTTGTTTCTATTTCATTATTTTTTGTTGTTGTTGTTTAGTTTTTTTTTGCGTTTCTTTTGTTTGCGAACAAAAACAACAGCACACATTCCAAAGTGCGGGGACAAGCAAAGTGACGGGTCGACTTACCAGGATGTGTCGTGACGCCGGTTAAAAACGTCGATGATTCGCACACCATCAGAAGGGCGCAGAGCAAGCAGCTTCCGAACAGCAATCTCTCACTGGAACTCCTCGACATGTTTCCTCTTTGCGACGCAGACTCTTTTGGCGCGACGGACGAGATTTCTCGTTGGGTTTTCTTTGTTTTATTTTTGCACAAGCTTCACCGAACCACACCGCACTTCTGCACTCAATCGGGGATGTCAAATTCAATGGAAACACGGTTGTTGATTGCCCCCGTTGGCTTGGAATGGCTCTCGAAACGGTAACTGTTGCGACGAAGTAAAAAAAAAACACAGCGGACACAATGCGGACCGGACTCACAGTGGATGAACGAACAAGCGAACGATCGTCTCAGCTGGTAGAATTTCATTGAAGGCAAATGAGTCAAGACACGGCTTAATATACAACTGGGACGGTGATTTGCTTTTCGCACCATCTCCGGCTCGAAGGTGTATGCGGCGCATGTGTGCGAGAGCGAAGAGCGACCTGTGCGCGCATGGCTTTGATAGTTTCTCTTATCGCTGAATGGCTTTCGAGCTAAGAGCATCCGTCTGTGATGACACAACCAGCGGATCGATCGCTTCGGTGTGGCATTTCGGGCTGCGTCCCAGGTGTGATCTTGTCGGTATGATCATCTGATGGTGACAGAAGGTCGAACACACATCCCGACACGAGTCTACGCCATTAAACTCAACCCCGGACCTCCTGCCGGTCAGGAATTCCGAGGGAATCCAATCTTGATGCCGTCATCTGATGGCGCCATCCGACCGATCAACACAAATTGATTCCATTATTTTTACGACGAATATAAAACAGCACCGCAATGCATGGCTTGTGTTTTGATTTGGTAACCCATTGCGCGACACACACACATGCCCCGCATCTCGCACAGCCTGGACTCGAAATGTGCGAACCATAAATTATCAATTTCAATAATGGACAAGGCGTAACGTCATTAATTTTGTTGTGAATTATTTACTCGACGATTTTGGGTGTTTCGCTTTGGAAATAACGTGCCTTAACGGAAGCTGTAAATACTGCGGTGATGTCGATGGTGTTGCGACAATCCGTTGAAATTCTCCGTTTTTGGTCAACGGAGAATGCAAAGCCGCATTCTGCAGTCACCGCAAGACCTAAATTTCGGCGCATTTCACTCGCACTCGCGATTCATCCGACGCATTTCTCGTCCATTTTCGTCAACAGCACGGAGTTTCTTAACCTTTTCGGTGTTCGCTGTGCGTTCTTTCGACGTTATTTTTCTCTTTTTTTGGCGGGTCCACCTACTTGAAAGTCAACGTCAACGATAATAACTGCATTCGATCCGGTTCGGTGAATTCAGACGCCCGCTGTCGTACCGCTATTGAGCATCTCGGGTGAGCGTCTTGATTTGCTTTTTTAACGATTTTCGATGAAAAGAATTTCAGCCGGGCCCGACCCAAAACGAGGACTTTGTTCGCTGCGTTTTTGGTCGAGAATCTCTTCTCCTTTTATTATCGCAACAATTCGACATAAAAATTATCAGATGCCGCGGTCGGATCAATCGGTGAATGGTCATGCTGAAGAGTGCCGCCACGTTGTGACACGGCCGCCACGACAACTACAGACGATTCGATTAAGGAATTGGACATTCAAAGGCATCAAAAGATCGCATTAACATTATAAATATCGGCATTTATTTATCCATTCATCCGAAACAAGCACCGAATCCTTTTGTCGGCACATTTATTTTGTCAT
>JANSTV010034223.1:0-15593 GCA_027564135.1 Lestremia cinerea
TCGTCCTGCGTCTTCGAAATCCTCAATCACGGGCTTCCTTCAATCATTCGTAGCGATTTCAAAACATGAGCCAAGTCTCCTGCGAAGAATGTCGGTGATTTATGTTAGCTCTCTTGTTGAGCCGTGAGGCGAGTAAATTATGAATTGTGTATTGATTAACAAGTCGACTACAAACGCCATTCACCGAGAGATTAAGGCCAGCGACTCGAATGGTCGGTGCCATCAAACCACTCGTTGACAAAATCATCAAAACCAGCAATGCGCTTCAAAAACTTCAAGGAAATCAAATCCAAACAACTTCCTTTCATTATGTAATCAATCCCTAACACTCGCCAGACGCATTTCAATCACACAAAAACAATGTAAACAAACATCAAACAATTTGGCTGTTTTGAATTGCTTTCATCGATGAGATTTCGTCGAGGTGTCCAACACCAGCGGAATACCAAATAGAGTATCGCTTTACAGCGCCTCGGATAGCATTTCACGGAAAGCATCGTTCGCCAAGTCAAGTGAGGCCCGTTCGAAACGGCTTACAAGACATTCAATGGTTGCGTTGTTGACGATGCAACGACGATTCCGATTCGAATGCGTGTTGAAAACAGCGAAACAGAAGAAATACGTCCAATCGCACAATGTCACTGACACTTTTATTCGAAAATTGGATTAATTTGAATGAAGAAAAAAAACGGAAAAAATGAGTAGTCTTCCGCTCGAAATGGTCGACGGATCGATACCGCTGCGTTATCCATCACATGGGTGATGGATGATGTTTCATGCAATTGCATGACCAATGGTGCTCATCGGGATTTTAAACGATTTCAAGTGCTAATTCATCGTGTTGGTTCTTTGAAAGGCGAGGCGAGGCACGAACGACGACAATTTGATGGAAATTCACTCCGGCGACGGGTCATTCTCCTCTCGTCTCCTGCGTTGCTCCGCTCGCAAATCAAACATTCGGATTTTCGTCTGTCTCTCATCAGAATGATGAATTCACAATTTCATGTTTACACAAGAGCATTACATCATAGTTCTAGTCGTTGCTATTCGCTAGAGGCGATTCTGCGCCAGTCATAGCCAGTTCAGTGAACTTGCAACTGCAATGCGATATTGAAATCGAATATGAAAATGTTACACAAAATGGAAATGCAAGTGTTTTGTGAAAACAATGTCGGATTTGAATGTTGGGCGAATCGGGCGGAGGGAATGGAAGGGTGCTCTTGATAAAGCGACGACTCGACTCGGAGCTAGACGCGTTATCAGTCCTGCCTCAACGCAGAAAGTCCCCCACAGCTGTCCCCGGGGAATAATCATTCTCGATTGAGTTCCTCTTGTCACATCATTACGGTTGCGAGCAAATCACTATTCGATTCGTGACAGTTATTGCAATAACCACCTCGCTACAAGTAGTCTTCGTTTGTTTTATTTACGATACGACAGTCATTATGCCATGTGCTCGAGTCTGAAGCACGCCCGAAAATCGTGTGCGAGTTCGATTATTAATACGTTTCAGCGTTAACAAGACAATCGCCTTCAATATCAACATCAGCATGAAACCGGGGGCGAGGCGGACTAGACAATTCGGAGTTGCGATTCAGTCAAAGATAAACAAACCTTTGCCGAACGAGGCGAACGATGAGCACCGCGTGAGTCATTGGACTGTTTTCCTGACGAGGAATTTCCGACGACGCAAACCATTGCCTGTCAGTCTTGATGGAAACACTCTCAGATCGATGACATGAAACGCGTGAGTGGGACAAACTGTTTTCCGTCCGACGTCTGGGTGACGATAGACTCGAGTGCAAAGTGCCAAACGCGAATAATTGATAATTATGTGGCTGATGCGAGGGCGGCTGGTGACGAGAGCACAGCACTCCATCCGTTTCGGAAATTGTGTCCTCGCATCGGTGATGAGTCATTTCTCGTCGTGAATTTGATTATAATTTAATTGAAGCCGGCAATCATCGAGTGAGCGGGCTTCTTCAAGCGTCACCGTTCACGAAATGCTCGGTGAGTTATTGCGAAACCCCGACCCTTTCGACATTCACCGAGGTTTGTGATTGAAATGGAAATGATGTGCAGCGAACCGTTTGCGAAATACAGAAAATCTCTTTAAATCCAATGTTATTGTTTTGGGACCGACGGCAAGCCAACGAATGCTTTGCTTGGGGTCGACTACAATCGCATCGAATCGCACCGAAAGGTTACAGTTTCACAAACCTAATTTCGGTTTTTTGATTTTCGTTTCGAAAAGCAATTTTTCATCAAAAATCGAGTTATTATCGCGACAGATCGACGGTGTGCCGCATTCGATGAGCGATTTCCGGAGGGACAATGAGCGCATCGGTCGCACTATAAGCATTCGATGCGCATAAATCACCCGAATAACGGTGCGAACGAGAGGGGGAATGAGCGAGCAGTTGGCTGTGCGACAGACCAACGAAATTCTCAATTCCAAGGGGGCAATGATATTCAAAATGCATTCACCTATCGCGAAGCGATTGCCTTCGCACGGCAATGCCCTCGGAAAGCATAAATAAAAGTTGCGTTCCTTCGGCGGGACACGAAAATAGGGCTCTCGGTGATACATCGCATTTCATTCCACGCCGTATGTTTTGATTTTGTTTTTTTCTCCTCCGTTTTATCGACGCAGTTTTTTCACGATTACCGAACCGACCGGAGCTCAAATTTCGCAAATTTCAGACGATAGTTTTATCACAAAGTGGCCAACGCACAATGGACATTCCACGGCCGACTGTTATCGCATTCCATTCGCCTCAAAGTCAGATGCTCAAACAATAATGAGAATCCAATTGTGAGCGAGCGACTGTTCTAACTGGAATCGGCATTTTAGCCGAACGCTTGACTCGGCCGCCGTTCTAATGATGAACGAATGGTATGCCATTATCGGGGCTCGAATGAAAGTCAAATAAAATAATAAACGAAATAGCGTCCCAGCAAATTATCAATTCCGAAAAACCGTCGACGTTGCGCGCGATGACTCATCGCCACCGACTGTTTATTTATAACGATTCGAATTGAATTTCCGAATCGACTGGTTGTTTATCGAGAAGACATTCAAGCGATGCGTTGCGATCACAAAGCAACGACATTTCGATGATTCAGATATTGCGTTTTAGGATCGCCAGAGTCGCTCACGTTCCGCTAGTTGTCGATGACGACATTGGAACAGACTTTTCTCAGAATGTGAGCCCAGGTCAGGAACGAGTCATTTGCATTTTTTTTTCCAGTTTACGATCGCAACGCATATTACGCACGTTTCGCATCAAGGAAATTGCACCGAAAGTGTGGCGCGTCGTTTGGAATTTCCTTCGCCTTTTTGTCACACGCACGTACACAACGATGAATTGTGCAAACCCAAAAGTATTTCCATTTATTTTTAGCCTGTTTTTGCTTACCCGATCGGTTTGTGGAGTTGATGAGATGAATCAACAGAGAAAAATACTGAATTCTCTTCTTTTTTTTCCCCGAAACGACAATGTACGTTTCTGGTCGTCAAGTCTGAAGATATTTTTGGTGTTTGAATCACTTGACTCACACAGCGAATTCACAATCACAAAAATGCACAACAAACGGTTTTCAACTGATAAATTCTGTCTCGTTTTTGTTGCGACGGACGACACCGCCGATATTCCAAAACGGTAAACACAACTGACACTTGATTTCAACAACACAAAACAATCCGTTTGCTGTTGAATGAGCAACGATTTCCTTTTTGGCAATTCGCTTTTATGCCAAATTCACTCAAATTTAATTCAATCAACAATCACGACGTCAATCGCTCGACACTCTCAAGATTCGGCACTAAAAATTGGAACGTGATATCAATATGATGTCATTAAAATGATATCATCATCAACTGGCGAGTACGACTTTTGTTGTTGTTTTCGTTTTTTTTTTTTGCTTTTTTAAATCGAATTCAAACAAGAACGCGCGCAGCACGAAGCGAAACGAATGTAATAAACACGAAAGTGATTCCTATTCAGTTAACGTTTAAAAATCATCTGACGACTTTGTGGAACAACACAAATGCCTTTGCCGATGTTGTGCCGCTGTTCAGAGTTAACGGTCGTGTGTGAGTCACTCACACAACGGCATTCGAATGTGCGAATACAGCGGCATGCTGAACAGTGTTTGTTGTCTGAATAACCGATTTTGACAGTTGAAGTACGGTTAGGACGGCTGTGAAACGACGGTTGATTTGCTGAATTCGAGTTGTGGCGGCGACAAATTGGTTGCGGGGTTTTCGGTCGGGGGTTTCGGTGAGGGGGGTTTCGAAGGCAGGAGATTGATCAGGAGGAGGAAAATAACTTTAATTTCATCGAAAAGCCGAGAAAAATGCAAATTCGACTCCACGAGGAGACGCGAAAGAAGAAATGTCTGTTGAAAGGTTTTGAAATGAGAAACTATTGATTAAACGATCAGTTCGAAACGATCAAAACGTCGCTTCTGTCAGCGAGTGCATTGAATGTCTTGAACGAAACTGACACATCAATATGGCTACCATTTCTTATTAGTTTCGCAAAGAGTTTGATTCAAACAGAACAGGAAAATACAATTTTCCGAATTAATTGTGTGCAATAACTGCTGAAACTGTGGAGTTTCGATTCAGGTAATTGCGATTCAAGTGAATTGAGCGACCATTCCATTGAGAATTTGGGGTCAAGTGAGAAATTTCCAAGAGAAAATCGATTGGCTGAGAACTTGTTAAAGCATTTCTGGGTGGGTGCCCCATTTTCGGAACATTCGTCATTCCATGTTTTCGAGCAAATTTGCAAGAATATTTCGCGAGTTTCATTGAATTGCCGGTTGAATCGCGTTGATTTGAAACTAGTGATCGGGAACCGTCTAGAATTGAATTGCCGGAAGATCAATAATATCGATTGAGTCAAGTTGCGTCTCTTGTGAGTGTGATGACATCATTGACTTTTCTATTGTCTGCGTATAACCGTAAACCGTCTACATGAAATGTTCGCGTACTCGATTTCAATTTCTCAGCCATATGCAATGGTTTTGGTTGGATTTACAAAGCGTTGTTGTTGTTCCATTTCATGAGTGAAGGCGAGCGAAATAAGAGGAAATCGTTCAACACGGCGACCGTACAAGTCAAAAAAGCAATGGATCGCAAGGCGGAGTTGGAGCGTAAGAAGGCCAAGCTGGCGGCCATTCGGGAGGAGAAAGAGCGACGAAGACGGGAAAAGGAGGTTAAGGATATGGAAGATGCGACCAAGACATTGTCCACCGGCCAGGATAATAGCTCTCGAAGGTAAATTAATTCACCGACCACTATTACCGGCCGTCTCTCAACCCTTGCAACGCTCTTCCGAAACAGAGACTTGGATGAAATGCTTACGTCGTTGGGCGTAGCTCCGGTTTCCGAGGTATTGTCATCACTCTCATCGATGAATTCCGTCGCTTCGGACACTTCCACAAATGCCACTCCCGATGGCAGTTTGCAGCCCATCAGCTTGAATGGAGCTGCACCGAATCGCGTCAAGAAATCAACGACAAGTTTGAGTGTGGTGTCGGTTCAAGCGACCGACATTCCTCCCAGAGAAACGGTCACTTACACAAAGCAAACGCAGACCACCACAACCGGAGGAGTCGAACGTGATGGTGGGTATCTTTCATATTCCAATTGCCCTGTCTTTCTTTCAGTGAAAATTCCGTTGGACTTTCCTTTCATTTTTCGCTTCATCGTTTTTTTGGTTTTCTCGCTTATTTGAATCCTCCCACACCGACTCTGGAACGATTCAACCAATCAGCCTTCATTTTATTTTGAAACTTTTCTCGCATCTCACCCCCACCACTCTGCTTACACAAACACAACACACCTCTACAGTCTGGATACAATCACTCCAATCATCCACCTTGAACACTGCACGCTCTTCAATCATCCACTCATCTCCATTAGCAAGCCTCAATTTTGATGTATCCGAATTTTCCGTTCGATGTTTTGAGAAGAGAGAAAACAACTTGAAAATAAAATAAAATAACGACTTCAGTTCTTTCTTGCCATTCCTCACCCTTGTCAGGATATATGGAGGACTGGTGGCGTCCACGGAAAGGTACAATATCATTCAATTCATTTTATGGCCAAAGCTCAACCAGGATCGTTTCATTTCAATCATTTCATTCACATTCAAAACCAAGGCTTTGGTTTTGTTTTGATGACATTTGCGAACGCCAAAAATTCATAAAATCCATTCTCTTTCTCTTTCATTGCAGCCCATGCGACCGACTATTACGGTAAGTTCGGTTTAGTTCGTTTACATTCAAGAAGTTTTCGCATTATTTCCTCAAATAGAAACAGAGTTGGGAACATTCAGGTTGTTGCGTATCGAGATGTTCCTTTGTGCTTTTTAGCTTCGAAATTTCAGTAAATCTTGCTGTGTTTTGTTCAATGTCTTGTCGTGAGACGAGATGAATAGCGATGCAACGGAGTGCAACTTTCAACGAAAGTCCTTCGGAACGAATCGCCGCATTGCTCTCGTCCCACCACAAGTCGCTGATAGTTCCGACAGAAATTCATTCAAATTTGGCTATTCGTTTTGTATCATTGAGTTGGTTATGAATTATGAATTTTCTTTCTGATTTGACAAATGAGATAAACAACAACAACAACCGCAACAAAAAGAAGATTGAAAAAAAAAACAAACAAAAAAAAAACCTATTCTAGAAATTGAAAGGAAAAATTCAGTTTTATTTCTCCACCCATTTTGTTGATAATTTTTATTCTTGAGTTAATTTTCGTGATTTTCTTGTTCTTTATTTCGAATTCGGCATTCTTCATCGGAAATTCGGTGTAATTCTTAAGTTGATTTCAGTTTTAGTTTTACTTTAACGATTTTCATTTCACAAACATCGAAATCGATTTCTGTCGTTTTGTTTTTGAATCCGTTCTGCTCCTTGCTGTGACATTCATTTCTGTTCCACCAGCAACCTGCATTCGTTTTAAGCTTTTTATATCCTGAAATTTTCATAATTTTTAAGTTCTGAAAGCGGAATGGAATCACTTTCAATTTCGAATGGAGAACGCCATTGTGGGCGCCATTCATCAGCCGGTGGCGCCCCCTCGACGACCGGCTCCATCCACCACAATTGAAATTGATTCGATTCGAGCTTCGCACCGACCGTTTAAGGATCTTTATTTGCGCTTCATGCATGTGAACAATAGCAATTTAAGGTTTTCCACGTGATTTCGTTGTAAATAACTCGATAGTTTGAGAGAATTGGTATTGTGTTGTGTTAAAAGGAATTGAAACGTTTTGTCGTTGATTTGCATGGACGATTTTCAGCGAGAATTGCGTTTCGAAAACGTTACGAAACGATGCTTTTCGACAATCACTTGTTAATTTTGCATGAAATTGCATTTGGTTGACCTCAAACACACATCAGTATGACCTGCGCACATGTACGGATGGAATGCTGACAAAATCGACGAATTCTGGCCACGGCCATTGCACGTAAACTAAAGACGATTTCACTCGAATTTTGATCTATACTTGTATTTCTGGTATGTTAGCTGATCGCTGTTTTCTTTTGGTTTTTTCTATTATTTTGCATTTCGGTTTCGTTCAAGTAGTCAACTGTAGCCATTGTCAACTCTTAGAATTCTATTTGGCAAACGATATTTTCGTTAAATTTTCCTTCTCTTGAAAAAAAAAAAAAAAACAAACAAAACTCTTCAACGAAAATAACACTTCGAAAGTAAAGTTAGAATTTTCTCTTTTTTTTTATTTCAAGATGAGTACAATCTAAACCCAGGTTTAGAGTGGGAGGATGAGTTCACAGGTAGGTATATAAGCCATGCTCCGAGGCGGCAAATCCGAACGGTAGCACGTGTTTATGCGAATGGCGGCTTTCGTAACTGTTTTGAATGAGTTCGATGAGCGAATGAGACTTGATAACTGTAAAGATGGTCGCAATACCAGATCGAAGTGGTTGTTAGTTGTGGTGGTGCCTTAACAAAACAGCTGGAACTGAATCGACGGGTGCGTGGAGTTCATTCACCGACTAGCATCCCTTCGACTCAACTCAGCTTGTTTCGCATTAGTTGTAACTCTAACAATAACTTAGGCTGCACGATAGAAACTAAAGAAAACAGTCGTCCAATGTAACACATTAACCGGTTTGGTGGTGGCTTTTGCGTAAATTTTGCTATCGATAAACCTTTCATTTTCATCAACATTAATCCAAACGGCTCTCATCAGCACTCTAACATACTCGGGTAGCATCCGAAACATTCATCAAAACTAATCTGATTTAGTGATAGCATTAACCACAATCACAGCACTGAATCGCACATAACAACGGTGTGGAGTCTCCTACAGATGGTTCATGTCAATTCATGCACAATTTCAATTAGCTGTGCAATGTCCTTCCTTCAAAATCGCTTCATTCCATTCGTCCGATAAACGTTGTTGTTTCTCTTTTTTTTCCGTTGCCCGTCATTTCAATTCCACTCAAATCAACCAGCCATTCTCACTCGAGGTCATTCCAATTTCGTCATCGGTCATCGTAGAAAACACATTCAAGAAATGGTCATCTCGTTTGAAACGAATTTTTCGGTGGAGAAATATTGAAAAACAGAATTTTTTCTTGTAAAATCAATTTCAAGGAAATTTTTAGACATAATTTAATTGTTAGTGATTTCGATATGTTTTGTTAAGGTAGTCTACCGTAAGTTGACTAAGCATTTGACTTGGAAACAAACAGAAAATTGGTGTAATTTTAAGTAAGAAGTGATGTCAATGACACCATTGGGACAGATACACCCCCCGAGACACTCAATCTCTTTGATCGAAACGAATTCTTCACTTCTGACTTCTCTCTCCATATCCGTTGTGAAAACGAAAGAAGAAAAGAGGAAATGAAAATTTGCTCATTTCGAAAACCATTCGATTCTAAAATTTAAAAAAATGTAAATAAAATGCACAAAACTATTCAAAGGTGGGAAATTCGGTGAAATCAGTCAAAACCAACAAAACACATCGCATAACCGATTGCATGCTATGCTCAGTCACAAACACACCAACACACCAATACACACACACACACCCAACCACACTCATGATTGTTACTCTTAGTTGATTAGTTTTATGTGTTTGAATGTTGTGTATTCTGGCTAGCATTATTAGTTTTACTCATACAGTGCTTACTTTTGGTGATGCCCAAGGAGACGATGACGAAAACTCGCTGCCCCACATGGACCATGGATTCCACTCGAAGCTCCCGCCCGGCATTCTACCGCATGGTTTACCCACAGTGAAGGAAGTGGCGCCGGCCATAACACCGCAAGAGAAGAAGGAAAAGGAGGAAGAGAAGAAGAAAGGTTCGTCCGAGTGTGAGAGGAGCCTTGGAGGCGCATCGAGGCTGATTGAATGTTCCTCTGTTTCAGTGGTCGAACTATCCGAAGAACAAAAGCAAATGATCATTTTGTCGGAAGATTTCCAACGTTTCGTACTCAAGGCTGGACGTGTTATTGAACGTGCTCTGTCGGAAGCGGTGGATATCTACACGGATTACATTGGCGGCACTGATACTGATGATGCTGCGTAAGTCACCACGCTGGGGGTGTTCCGTCACGCTTGACACTCAAATTCTCTTTCAGTGACGAGAAATCTCACGCAAAACTATCTTTGAATCGAGCATTCTACTGTGATCACTGGTCGAAAAATCGATGTGTAACATCGATGGATTGGTCAACGCATTTTCCGGAGCTGCTATTGGCTTCCTATCACAACAACGAAGAAATGCCAAACGAACCGGACGGCGTCGTCATGGTGTGGAACACGAAATTCAAGAAGCAAACACCCGAAGACGTATTTCATTGTCAAAGTGCTGTCATGTCAGCGTGCTTTGCGAAATTTCATCCAAATTTGATTTTGGGCGGTACTTATTCTGGTCAAATCGTTCTGTGGGATAATCGAGTTCAGAAACGCACACCAATTCAACGTAGCCCATTGAATGCTTCCGCGCACACGCATCCCGTTTACTGCTTATCCATGGTCGGTACACAAAATGCTCATAACGTTATTTCAATATCATCCGACGGTAAATTATGCTCATGGAGTTTGGATATGCTGTCATCGCCACAGGACATTCTAGAGTTGCAATTCAAGTAATTTTCATCTTTTTTGATTCGATTTGAATGTTTGCTAATTTCTATTTCTCTTGGTCCTGATTCCAGACAATCCAAATCGATTGCAATCACCAGCATGGCATTCCCCAAAAACGAAATAAACAACTTCATTTTGGGCAGCGAAGATGGCTACGTCTACTCCGGCTGTCGTCATGGCACACGTTCCGGAATCGGTGAACTCTACGAGAAGCATTTGGGTCCAGTCACTGGCATCTCAACGCATTACAACCAATCTTCACCAGACTTTGGGCATTTGTTCCTGACCTCGTCCATTGATTGGACCATCAAGTTGTGGAGTTTGAAGGTGAGTGACAGTCGTAGCCCATCGAATGAGCCAAACCTAACGATGAATTCCATTTGCAGGAAAACAAACCGCTTTACTCATTCGAAGACAACTCTGATTACGTCATGGACGTGGCATGGTCACCCATCAATCCGGCACTGTTTGCCGGTGTCGATGCCAGTGGTCGATTAGACTTATGGAATTTGAATCAAGACACTGAAGTACCGTCGGCATCGGTTGTGGTCGACGGTGCTCCAGCACTGAACCGTGTCTCATGGACACCATCCGGCTTGCATGTCACCATCGGCGATGATGCCGGCAAGATTTACGTTTACGATGTCGCCGAGCATTTGGCCAATCCACGAATGGACGAATGGTCAAAGTTTTCAGCCACGTTGAATGAACTAAAAATGAATCAATCCGATGAGTTTGAAAATGTCGAAAAGAAAACTCCCATTCCACAAACAACAGCTATAACTAGCGCCATCTCCGGTTCACCATCGCTTATCTAAATCTTTCAGCTAAACTTATCATATGGAATGTGAAATATATTATTTAAATTGAATTGAACAATAAACTTTTACGAAGAAGATTTTTCGGTGAGATTTCATTGGTTTTCGACGGAGCAGTCGGGGCGGCAGCTCGTTCACGCACAAGTGCCATCCAAGCAGGCGACCAAAGAGAAGTTTGGCATACGACCGATCACCTGTTGATGGAGATTCGTACGCGATGCGTATCGCGTAGCACTTGCTCGAACCTTTTCAAAGTCGCAAACCCGATGGGCAACCTCTGGAGATGATTCCTGTCGAATTCCCTGTTGTCATGGCTGATAATCGTTTGTTTGCTCAATAGCTTTTTGCTTGCTTACCTGCGGTGTGACAGCGGTGCTGTGTTCATATGTGTTAATATTGAAATAGGAAAACTATTAGGGGGTTTTAATAGTCGTAAATGCCATAAATAAACTCGTGCTAAGTGATTTTCCCACGTGGTGGTTGTTCGCACCTCACACTCACGCGGGTGGCTTCGGTTCACCCATTGAACATTGTATGTAGCAGGCGGTAAAGGCGGACGCTGTTATTGATATTTTGAACCCTCGTGTGCGTTGCATATAGGTATAACTCAGCTATATCCGTGCAACGTGGTACTAGTTGGCTTTGCGAAAAGCCGAATCCAAAAGCGAAGGCAAAAAAAGAAGAAAAAAATCCTCACGTGAAATTCCCAGTTACCAAGAAACGAGCGATTGCGTGTAAATTTTATTAAGCCCGGAAAAATAATTACGGCTTCGACATGGAGTTCGTTCTGAATACAATCAGATCGACGCCAGACTCGGTGCTGTCGAGAGCGTTCAGCATGAAATACGAAGGGTAAGGTTTTCTTTGGTGGATTTTCGCTTTGGGATTTTCGTGAGTGAATTTTGAATGACTTTTCCACCAACAGAGATGATGACGATGCTGGGAGTGGACACGATATGTCGGGATCGGAGCTGGACTTTGGTCACTTCAGTTCGGATTCGGACGACGATCTGCCTTTACTGGAGGGATTTGATGAGATGTCAGCGCGTAGACGATTGGTAAAATCGGAGAATTGCTCTCGAATCGTCTTGAGTCAGGAGCGGCAGAAAGAGCTAGGACTGGAGGTTGGCGTCAATGTCACCGAGGAGTATCCTTGGAAACAGGTCAAGAAGGAGATTCTCCTTGATTATCTGGTGGAAGATACGCCTGAGGTGAATAAGTTGCGGGAGAAACTGGAATCGATGAACGACGGAGAGCTCGTCCTTGTCGGTTATGCGGCCAGCTTATCGACGGACGTCCAAGATACGTTCCTGTTTTTCGAAAACGAAGAATCCGCCCGGATGGCCAGCAAGGTTGTTCAACAGTTAGAGGCCTTCGATCGCCGGCGAACGAAACGAGCTATCATCAAACATGCTCGTCCGTGGAAAAGTGGCGGCAGTGAGAAAGAAGTGGATCTGCAAATCGAACGAAAACGCTCGACGGTCATCGAGGTGGAACTGCAGAGTTTGTATCCGATACGAAAATCGTACAAACCATTTGAGCATCGTTTTTCGGATGACGTTCGTGACGGTTACGTTGAATTGGTGCCGAAGCAAGCTCAGTTCGATGTTTTGGTCAAGCGAAGAATCAGCACTGCCGTTCAATCGGCACCGACACGTGTGGACTTAGAGCAACAGACCGATCCAACTTTTCCGGCAAATGCTTGGTCGCAATATTTATATGAGATTTCGCCTGATGGTTCGTTGAACGGACCATTTTTTTTGGATTATTTAGTAACGAATGGTTTCAACAGATGACGACGACGAGGATCCGGAAGGAGTGGAAGTTGAGAAAGATAAAGTTGAGGAAGAGCCAGTGGAAACGCCCAAGCAAGAGGTGATCGAGCCGTCAGATGCTGTGAAGGAGCTGCTTCAAACCCTTGAGTTCAATGCCATCGACATGTACAGGTACGTCACGAGAAGCAATCCGTTTTGTCGGTAGAACTGCAATCACTAATCGATGTTTCTTCCAGAAATGACTATCCATTCATTGCGAAGAAACTCGTTCCAAAGTACACGATTCCTTATTTGACGGAAACTTTCAGTTTTGCTGATCCTTCGAGATGCTCAAACCGTTATGCATGTGCCATGGAATGGCATCCGGTCTATTCTGGAATTCTCGTCGTTTCATACACGTTCAACACGCTCAGCTCTCAAGTTAAAAGTGAGTGCAGGTTGCGGTGGGTTGTTTCTCGAAGAAATTTCAATAGCTTCTTTCAGAGGATGAAAATTCCCCGGACACTGACAAACGTCTAGTGATGTCTTCGAATCCGGTGTTGGTGTGGTCCTTCACCAACACATTGAGTCCCATTTTGGAGCTTGAAACCAACCGCGAAATAACGTGTCTCTCGTTTTGCCCTTACGATGAGAATGTCATCATTGGCGGGACAATCAACGGGCAATTGATCATCTGGGACTTGAAAGATCGCCTGGGACCGGAGGACAATGAAGAGGACGTTGCATCGTCTCTCAGCTCCAACAGCCGAGTGATGATGTCGCTCATGAACTGGACCAACATGAATACCCAATCGAAAATCGTTCGACCGGCGGCGATAACACCCATCGAGTATTCACACAAGAAGGCAATCACAAGCATCAAATGGATGAATCGTGGATGGTACATTGCTACAACCGGACAGGTGCTGGAGAGATCAAAGCCGAATGAGTTTTACCGTCATTTTATGAGTGCTTCCTTGGACGGGACCGTCTCATTTTGGGACTTGGATTACAACGACCCCAACCAGAACAGGCCAGTAGTTGGTCCGAAAAAATTTAAATTGCCCGACTTCATGAAAGAGACCGAATCAGAATACCAACCGCTGAATGGGATGATTCGACCCACTTACACAATAGCTTTCGACCAGCCAATCACCAGTGTTCTTTTCGACGAGGGAATATTCAAGAGTCATCCAGTCAGTCCGGGGAAAACGAGAAGTATTCTGACACGCGTAACTCACGCCATCACCGAGGAGCCGCAGGAGAATGTCAGCAACAAATTGATCGTTTCGACGTTCTTGGGAATCTACACCTTCAGTTGGGAAGGGTTTCTGTGTAAGGAAGGCAAACCAGAGACGATCAAGCAATTTGAGTCATTTGCTTCGATTCACGATGGTCCAGTGGTCAGTTTGGAGCGAAATCCATTCATGCCGGAGGTTTTCATATCCGTCGGCGGGAAGGTCATTGCGGTTTGGTCAGAGCATTTGATGTGGACACCACTGTTCTGGAGAAGATGTGAGACAACAATCACCTACTGCAAATGGAGTCCCAAGAGGCCCGCTGTGTTCTTCATGGCTCACGACGATGGTGTGGTGGAGACCTGGGACATTCTAACACGAACTGATGGACCGTGCATTTCGCATTGCTTGGGCGGAGATATCTTGTCAGCACTGTCACAACATACACTCTCCCTGCCCGAGGAAGCGATCGCAGTCGGAGACTCGAATGGCAACATTCGAGTTCTCAAAATGCCCGCTTCATTTTCCCAGCCCCTTGATGATGAACACGAAGTACGAGCCATCCTTGAAACTACCCCAATTCGATAATTCGATTGAAATTTTTTTTCAGAAATTGAAAACATTCATTCAGCGGGAGATCACACGGAAGGAGCAATTCGATCAATGGCAACAGAAGTTCAGCGATGACAATGCTGACGTTCGCGAAGCGAAGCGACTTTTGATGGAAGAATCAAAGAAGGCATTGGAGCGACTGGAGAAAGAGGCGAAAGACAAGGAGGAGACGCGTCTGCGGAAAGAGATGGAGGAACAGCGCAAGTGAGTAACGAATTGACGACTTGAACCGAATCGAGAATAATCCACTTCCATTTCCGCTCGATCAGAATCGAAGAACGGGCCAAAAGCAAGAAGGTGTTCGACATGCCAGAGCGTCTAGAAGCGAAATGGGACGCAATGAACATAAAGCGATTGATGAACATTCTCCTAACGATGAAGCGATTTGATCCCCAAATGCTGGCCATTCGCATCAAACCCGAGAAAGATCGAGTGATCTACAAAGAAGAGAAGCGAAAAGCTATTGCTGAGAGTTTTCGTAAGGTGAACGACGAAATGTGCTCACTGCGAGCTCGCCTCTTACCCGCCAGAGACGATAACGAAGGATCGAGCACCGACCAACTGGACTTCGTGAAAAAGAATGTCGAGAGCATGGCGATTGACTGTCGAGCAGACTTCGACTTCGGTCACTTGGAACAGGAGAGTGCCGAAAATGTAGTTGACCTCAGTGTTGTATTGCGTCTCCGCATGAATAACCGTCTCGTATTTCAGGTGATCAAATTCAACCAAGAACGCAGCGACAACTTGAGTTACAACGAGATCATGAAACGGTCTCGTCAACGCAGGGCAACACTGAATCGATCACTGGTTGACCAAGCAAATTATCGACCATCGCTCGTGACACATCAAGACGCTCCATCTCCCGCTGAGAACATCAACGAAATCAAGACGCTGTAATTGAGCTCAGATCAACGCAGACCTTTTCTTCAATTTCGAATAAAAACACAATTTCAATATTCATCAAATCATAACGTTTCTCTTTCGAACCAAAACTGAAGCAATAACACGAATTGTAACATCGCTCCTAAT
>JANSTV010034334.1:0-15591 GCA_027564135.1 Lestremia cinerea
ATTAAAAGTCTTGTTTGTTTGTATCGGTAAGTGATGTTATTCGTTCGATTGGCTGTCACGCAGTCCGTGAATGACAAATGATTCTTGCAGGCAATTCGTGTCGATCACCTATGGCCGAAAGTGTTTTGAGAGCCATCGTTCGGAGTGACCATCCCACATTGTATTGGCACATTGACAGTGCGGCCATTGCCGATTGGAATGTTGGCCTATCGCCGGAGGATCGATGCATTGCCGTTCTGGGAGAAAATGGCCTCACATCGGATCATATTACCAGACAAGTGAGTTGCTTTGAATCAAACGAATGATATTGCATTGACAAGCTTTGCTCGAAGATAACCAACGAGGATTACCGTCATTTTGATTACATCTTCGGAATGGACCATGCAAACATCAACGATTTGAAAGCCATGGCACCGTCGGACTACACGGCGGAAATCCAATTGTTGGCTTCCTACGATTATGGCAAGACGGACATCATAGAGGACCCATACTTTGTGAGTAGAATGACGAGACACATTTCGGATAAATTCATTGAGAGCTTCATTCAATTTATCGCGCGTTTAGCAAAGAGGTATTGAAGGATTCAGAACCGCCTACGACCAAATATCGAGGAGCTGCAAGAATTTTGTCGCAAGCAAAACGAATGCGGAACTCTCCCGTTAAGCATGAAGCCATCAGTTTGAACCGTCTCAGGTGTGGAGGACAATAACGAGCCATGAATTAAGTAAATCAATATTTATTGGGAATTGCAAATGATCGACCTGTAAACAACACATTGCTAGCCAAATGAGCAACAAGAAAAATAAACAAGTTTTTAAAATTAATTAACAAGCAGTTGTGACTTTAAAGCTCTCCCTAAGACACGCACACTGGACACACAGCGGGTCATCTACCGCAAGATATGTGAACTATTGGAGGTACCTGGAATGGGGCGGTTATTATTGGGCGATGCGATCTCGCAGATATGACATGATCGTGTCGGTGCCTTTTTCGAGTATTTGATGGCGAGGCTGACGGAAACGGTTGCCAGTGATTTCTAGAGTCCTGAAACGAATAGCGTTCAATTCGATTGCCCGAAGATCACAAAACTGCTCAACTCACGTGATCCTCTTGAGATTTCCCAAAATCGGAGGAACATGATCGATGTTGTTGTTGGCCAAGTCGAGTGTGGCCAAACGGGGTAATGCTCCGAGTCCACTGTCCGTTGCGTCAATTTTCTCAATTTGATTGTCTCTCGCCAGCAATATTTCAAGGCCGCTCATCTCGTAAACGCACTGTGGAATGGCCGCGAAGCGATTATTCGCAAGGACCAACTCTCGGAGGGACTTTAAAGCCGCGAATTCCGTTGGAAGATCCGTTAGCTTGTTGTTGCCCAAATGCAAGTACATCAAACGACTGAATTGGGCCAAGAACGATGGAACCATCGTCAAGTTGTTTTGACTCAAATTCACTTCGTTGGCGATGCCTTCCAAATGGGATAGTCCTTCGGGAACCGTTGCCAATCGATTCTTGCTCAAATCCAAGATCCGAACTGACTCCTCCTGGGCTGTCATGAACACACTGTCAGGTACGTCTGTCAGTTGTTTCGCGGCCAGCGCCAGACTTTGAGACTTCCTCATGGCGAATCTGCAAGAAAGGCTCTAAATTGGAAGCGCTGAGGGGCTGCGGCACACGTACTTGTCCGGGAAAGTGCTCTCTTTGTCCGCGAAGAAGGTTGACTTGGTCTCGATCGGTGCCAATGCCTGACCGGCTCGATCTCGCAAGCATTTCATGATTCGCAATGTGCCGCCTTGAATGATGTCCCGACGAATCGAGCGAATTGGATTGCCTTCCAACTGCAGACTCACCAAATGGGCCAGATGCGCCAAGGAATTCGGTAGACTGTTGATGGAATTATTCGATATATCCAGCCGGATCAGTGCTTGCAAGTAGGCTATCTCGTCGGGCAGTTTCTCGATTTTATTGTCTCGCAAGTCCAGAATTTGCAAATGCGGTAGGCTTTCACAGAAATCTTCGGGAATTTCCTGGAAGAATGGAGCATTTCAGACCTTGTTCAATGCAGGATGCGCCACTGGACTAACCTTGATGAAATTATTGGCCAAATGGATTTCCTTGAGTTTTTCGCAGCCGGAAAAATTCGATAAAACCTTGATGTCATTGTGTTGCGCATAAATGCACTCCAATCTTCGCAGTTCGCTCATCACCAACGGCAAATTCTCCAGGTTATTCCGCTGCAGATCCAGTCGATGCAACACTGTCAACCAAAGAGGTTAGGTTTGTTGTGGCCGCCACAGTCCCCGAATCTAACTTACGGCGCAAATTAACAATGTCAGAAGGCAAATTTTGGAGTTTATTATTAGACAAATTGAGCTCTACGAGACGCACCACCAATCCAATACCCGGACACAGAGAGGTTAGTTGATTATGTGAAAGATCCTGGATGGAATTTTGTTATTCAAATTGCCAAGCGAATTGCTTCAAAGCATCGAAATTCGGCGTGAAACTTACCAACTGTTCGAGCATTACCAAATCATTCAGATCCGCCGACACCTCCGTCAATTCGTTGTGCGACATATTCAATTGCTTCAACTCACGCAACCGGAAAAATTCGATTGGCAAGTCCGTTAGCTTGTTGTGGCGCAAATTTAATTTGGTTAATTTCTCTAATTGGCCAATTTCTTTGGGGAGTTGCGTTAGTGCATTGTCATGGAGCTGCGTTCAAAATGGGAAGGTGGTCGATTGAGAATCGATTCAACGTGCCTCCCAGAGTGGAGGTGACTTACGTTCAGAACTGTCAAATCGCTCAGCTTTCCAATTTCCGAACTGATGCTGGTCAAAGTGTTGGAACTCAAATCCAGATTGTTCAAGGTCTTTTGGTTCCACCAGGCATCATCATCGTTGTCATCGCTGCTTCGCATTATTGAATGGCTGGTCTCCCCTTTTTCCGGCTCGTGGATGTTCCACACCTTGTCCGGCACTAAAAACACGAAAAATAATTCCGAATTCGTGCTGGTGCCAATGCAACCAACAAACCAGTAGCCAAGCCTTTTCCAGCCAAATTCAAGCATCCCGTTTTCCTGGCATGTTTTATCAAAGCCGACGAGCACACTTGATTGTCTTGCTTTTCCGTTTGCAAATGAAATATCGGATTCAAATCCTGTTTGCGAATCCGCGATTTTACGTTCATTTTCACTTTCTTTTTTTTCGAAATCCAAACGATTCAAACGAAATCAAAACAAAAACAGAATAAGTGCGCAAAAATGTTTGACAGCTGACTCATCAGCTGGTGTGCTGGCCGCCTGGCGGAATTCCAACCAAACTGGAAATGTCAAATTCGGCCAGTCAGTTGAATTTCGACACAAACAGTAAAAAAACGTGGGTCCATTCAAATGGCTTTCAACGCAGGTTGTTTGCGGAATTTTCAATGATTTTCTCCCGAAATAACTTGAGTTTGGGTCTCATTCGCAGGTCGAGGTTTGGCGAAACTCGAGAAACATGCTCGATCGATAATAACGATGACCCGAAATAAACCCTTCACGGTTTTCATCGAGGGCAATATCGGAGCTGGGAAGACAACATATTTGAATCATTTCAAGAAATACGAAGACGTCAGCCTTTACGGGGAGCCGGTCGATCGATGGCGAAATGTGTCCGGTGTGAATTTATTGGTGAGTCGGCGGAGGTCTGGTGGTTAATTGACGGATATAAATCGAATTGCAATTGCTTTGTGCAGGACCTGATGTACAAAGATCCTCAGCAATGGGCGATGCCATTCCAACAGTATGTGACGTTGACTATGCTCCAAACACACATAGCCGAAACCGACAAGCGAGTCAAGCTTATGGAACGGTCGCTGTTCAGTGCCCGATACTGTTTCGTCGAGACGATGAAGAAAAATGGCACGCTGCATCAGGGTATGTACAACATCATGCAAGAGTGGTACGACTTCATCCATCAGAGCATTCACATTCAGGCTGATTTGATAGGTGAGTCGAGTCGTCACTCGTTCGGTAACCCGACGCGTACTAATCTTCCATTCGCGTAGTCTATTTGAGGACCAACCCGGAAGTGGTTTTCGAACGAATGAAGGTGCGAGGGCGAGCAGAAGAGAGTGGTGTCACATTGAAATTCCTGCAAGAGCTTCATGAACGGCATGAGGACTGGCTGATGAGGGATCTCAAACATCGACCGTGTCCGGTAAGTGGTCTTGAGGTCTTCCCCCTCCCCAGCGACTTGAACTCATTCGTTTTTGATCCCTCGTAGGTGCTGGTGCTGAATGGCGATTTAGACCTAGAGAACATCGGGACCGAGTACATTCGCTCGGAGTGCAGTATTTTGAAACAGGATTCCATCAGTTTTTGCTGAATGCGTTGATTTATTTCGTTTTGCAACGAATTTTTGACCAAAAATTTTCTATAATTTTCCATCACTCAAATCATTCATTTTTTTTCGTTGTTTCTGTTTAACGCAACGGTGCTTTGAGTCACGAAACCCGCACTAGTTTTTGAGCACTGTGGTTTGGGCCCACATCAAAACTGTCTGATTCGGAAAAGTCATTTATTTTGTTCCTTTCGAGAGCTTGCGGTCTTACATCTAGACGTTTCTTATGTGAATTTTAATTTAAAATAAATCTATTTCGCCACCTCGAATTGAAGTTTGTTTTATAAATTGAGATCGGTTTTATCGCCTTCAATGATCTTGATCTTCAGGGGTAAGTATATTTAGAAAGGCGTCCCCCTCTGAGAAGCGATTCCATCGATGTTGGCACAGCTTCATTAAGATCGATTTGTGACTTATATTTTGGAATATCAACCATCAACCTCCAGATCGATTCGGCTGTCGAGCGCTGTTGCCAGTTGCTATTGAATGCCGACAGCTGTCTGTCCGTCATCACGCTCTTAGAGAAGTACGAGCTCAAAGAGCCACTCGAGACGGCGAACCGCTATGTCGACGAACATTTCGACGAGCTCAGCCGCAGCGATGATTTTCTGAACGCGAGCTTGGAGCGCGTGACAACGATTCTGGCGGCAGACTCCTTAACTCTCGCTTCGGATGAGTCGGTTTTCCTTGCGGCCATGCGCTGGTTACGCCACAATGCCGAGCTCACACGCCAACAGTTCCTTCCGAAACCGTCGAGAAAAGAATAAGGAATCAAACACAAATCCGTAATTTTCGTTAAAAAATATTAAATTTATTTATTATTTTATTATTTGTTTTTGTCGTCATCGTATTCTCCATCATCAAAATGTTTCATTGAAAACAATGTATCATTTCGAAACAAGTTCTGTTCAAATATTCGGTTCCATTAGCAAGCGACAAATAGCATCATATCACTTAACAGCTAAATTAAATCAATTAAATTCATTAAATCAATGTTTGTGTTAAACAATGGACGCACAATGTTCAGGATTTTTAAGATAAGTTGGATGCAATGCACCAAAGAAGCGTCTATCATGTTATCGACGGGGAAATCGAATGAGAATATTTGATATTTCCAAAAACTGAAGAAAAACCTGGGTCGCGAATAGCCGTTTGCTTGTGCTCGATATGCATTGCTCAGAAACAATCGAAATCGTTCAATTTTCTTCTTTTGAAAGCGGAAAGGAAATTCAAGGAAAATATATTTTAAAGCTATTGAACAACGATCGATGAAAGCGTTCATGGTTGGGGACCTCCGTGGACGGCCACTTCCCCTAGCAGCTGCCTCGAGCTTATTGCATCATCCATTACGATTGATTTGTGATTTTTATTTTAGAATATCATTGGCAAGATTTGTGTTTACTGTTTCGACCGCCTCGGCTCTCCAAAACTTGAATAAATTGTGAATCGAAAAATGAAAATCAAATCGAATGTCACTTGATCGTAGATTCACTAACCGAAGTGGTCTTTTATTTTGAATTGCAGTTTCTATTCAAAATTCTATTCCAACAAAAAATAGACAAAAAGAACCAAAAACTAAATCGGCCAATGACAATCCAGTGGAAATGTCTCCTCTAAATGATATCTCGTAGGTGTATTGCAATTGCAGGTACTTGAAATAAAGACGACTCAACATCAAGCATTCAAACTCAATAAATAACTTTCGATGAAAGCTCAACAAGGTTTCGCAATTCGAATTTCCTCTCGGAAAAGCCATAACATTTTTGTACAAAAAGAAAAAAAGGAATTTTTTAAAGTAAAAACAAATTAAAAACCGAATAATCTTCTCTTTTCCTCTACTCTACAATTTCCTCTCACAATTACGAATCGCATGAGGTTTTCCATGGAAAATTTGAAATAATATTAATTCTGTATTTTTTATCGCTTTCGATTTTTGCTTTTCATCTTCAAACGTCGTTCAGTTTGAATGTATTGATAAAATTCACTAAAATACAACTAAATTAACAAAAATTAAAATTTAAAAAGTAAATTAAAATTCGTTGAACAGAAAGTGATCGAAAAAAATGGATGAAAGGAAAATTAATTGAAAAAAATTAAAGAAAAAAATTTAAAAAAAATGCATCCGCCGTCATTCGGCCGCAAGTTCATCGATGCGACACCGAACCGCATGCTCGACCACCTCCAAACTGGGATAGTCCAACTCCTTGACCAGACACAAAGTGGCCGACAGCAAGTTCGAGCTCTGAAACGAAGTGGCGTTCGTCAATCTCGTCTTTGACACAGTCCGATTGCCGGCTGAGACACCTACCCGATTGACCGGACGCCTGTGGAAGCTGGCATAGTGGTTGAGGACGGCATTCGATACAACACTAGCGGTGTCGCTGAACCGGCCATCGGTACGTCTGCGAATGAATGAAAGACAATGACGTAATTTGAGCAGATTATTCAAGGTCAATGCGGACAGCGTCACCCACCTAGGATCCCTTCGAACTCGCTCGCCGTCCTCCCATTCCTCCTTCTCTCGCGATCCATTGCGATATTGGTAGTTTGATGGGACCTCCCGATCGGTCGGCCCACTGCGGCGTTGATGGTGTTGCTCCCGGCTGTTGTTGTGGTTCGATTCATCCCATTCGGTCAAGTCATTTTGACTGTGGCGATAATGCGAGGGGGTAGGTCGATCCGACTGGTAGTATTCCTGCAACGGTAAACATTGAGCTCAGCAACGGCACTGACAGATCAATCCAGGAACAGCTCTAGCGAGGGGACACAAGCGCTTCTACCAAACTGCTAACGAGTGCGTGCAGGACGTACCTTCATCGAGTGCGTTGACATGCTCGGGGCTATTGGACCACGTTCACGATACCCACCGCCAACTGGACTCTCCTGATCTGATCCAGGCGATCTCTGTATTTATCAATTTTTTTATTTAATTTTCTTTTCTTCTCTCAACGAAATTTGGGCTTGAATCAAAGTCGAATCGAATGCTATGTTTGGGCAGAAGGCTTGAATCGAAACTCTTGATCTGGGTGTCCCCTCCGAAAAAAAATTCTGGACGAATCGGTGTCCTTGTGAAAACGGGCAAATCGAAATGGAAAGGAGGAACGGGAAAAGCAAAGCACATTCCTGGCAATGCCGTATCGACATTTGGTGCATTAAACTACGGGTTCGTTCAGCGCTAGGTGCCTCGATCAGGGTCTCTGATCCGCCGCCAATCGCAAACATTACATTTTATTCGACTAGCGTTCACTAAGGCTAAGGGTCAGCTTACGTCGTAAGATTGATGATACGAATTTCGATGATTATATTTTGGCGATGGCGGATGATTTGGCTCGGCCGGCGAATATTCCGGATTTGGTGGTGATCGCTGCATTGAAAAAAGAGAAAAATGTCAAAGATCAATCGAACGAAGGAGATGCAAAACACTGCGATGATGGGATGTCAAATCGCATTGGGCAAGTACCTGCAACGGTGAGGAAGGTACAGAATTTCTATCAATCGGATCACTCATACATTCCTCGATATTTTCAGGACTTTGATGACGTTGCTGTTAGTGTGTGTATGGCGCGTATATTTGTGTATGGTTGCGAGTGTGTGTGTGTGTGTGTGTGTGTATGTGTGTGTTTGTGTGGGTTGGTCATGCGTTTCGAAACGCAATTTTTATTCATTTTTTGAGGGAAATGACGATTGTTGATTTTGAATGATTTGATTCGGTGTGTTTGTGTTAAAAAATCATGAATCAACGACGGCAATGATGACGATGACGACGAAGACGACCGAAAGAAACAAATATGAATTTTCATGAATAAATATTTTTGCATTTTGATTGGCGCTCATGCAATAGCAATACCTCTCGAGCAGGACTTGAACTTCGCCATTGTTGTTGTTGGGTCGGCGGTTGCGGTGGTTGCTGAGGAAAGGATTGTTGGCGTTGCACCTGTTGATGTTGTGGCGCTTGTTGCGGCGGCGGCTGTGGTGGTTGTTGTTGTTGTTGCTGATATTGTTCCTCATAATTATCCTCCTCACGTTCTGGCTCTCGTTGTCCTGTGAAACTACCACTTTTCTGGGCATCTGCCACTTCTTCAGGTGTCACATCGATATTGTCCAATTTCATGAGATTCGGCAAGGCCCGCAACACAATGGTTCGATAACTGGAAATGTTCAACATTGAAATTAACAAGCTCATCAAGTGGATCACCTTGAGAAACTTCACTCACTTTGTTCCACACTGGTCAACACACGGGTTCTCCTCAAGCCAGAGATTTTTTAAATGTCGAAGATTCTGTTGAAAAAGAAAGAGATAGAAACTGATTATTACGGTGCTTCGGCAATTTGGGTCGAATAGGGAGATCGTATCGACCTTGAGCATTTCCACCTGGGAAGTTTAAATAAAATCAAAACTCAGCAACGATAAGCATTTGCCATGGTTTATCGGGCCAATAGCAGACGATCCGTTGAATAATTAACAAAACGCCCATGAAAATATGACGATATTTTTTCCACTTGGGCTTGAATCGTATTTTGACATTAAACGATATCGACTCAGCATAACCACAACAGTTTCTATTGAACTGGTGTATGGTGCTGTCTTCGACAAAGTGCTCTCTACGTTTCGTGACGATTTTGAAGGAATTTTTACACACAAAAAGCGGAATAATCCTCGCAAATAAATCATGTCAGGTGAGGATCGATGAGATTGAGAAAGGGTGAAAGTTTTGAGTTGAATTGAAAACGAACGGTGATGTTTGAAAGGAGAGCCATGACGTTCTGTTGTGTTTGGCTCACGGCGTACCGTTGACAAGCGACGAGCATTCAATTGTCGTTTCGCCGAAAATAGGCTCCATCAAAAATCATTCACGTTCTCCCGAAATATCGTGCAAATTCAGTGAAAAACCGCCATTTATGAATTGATCAGAGCGAAATGTTTGCAAAGATATTCAATATTGCTGGTTTCAACGGAATGACATCATCACAGCCGGTGTGGCGTCGAATGTCAGTCTGTATGTGCGTTGGGATTTGTGTGTGTGCGCGCGATGATGCGACTACGACTATATTCACTCAATACGAATGGGAATGTTTCGTTGATTCACACACATGACGCCATACATGTGCTGCTGTCGTTTCTGTTGTGTTTGTTGTTGTTGTTGTTGTTATTGTGTTGTTGTTGGCTCGACAAATAACAAAACATTCGCATACGTCGAGTGCTCGATGCGAAAGTGCTTTCAGCAAATTTGAATTTATCGAGAATGAAAACTTTGTTTCAGATGTGATTACGACCCCTCCGAGACCGGTGTTGGTTGCAACCGAACCACTATCCGAGGAAGAAGAGGAAGCGGCGCGTAAAAGACGAGAGGCGCGGGAAGCATCCGATAATTGTTTCTGCTGTTACATGTGCTGCGATGTGTTCAATGGTTGCTGCGAGATGCTCAATAACGCGATTAACTTCCTGTGAGTCCCATCGTCCCTGTCGCTGTGAATTCCCGGAATGACCTTTCCATTATCTTTGTTGCAGATGCTGCTTGAAAGGATGCAGAAATGATTCAGGGAACGGCTCGGCTTGTTGCTGCTGCTGCTGTGATACCAACGTTGATACGGAAGGTGCGGAGGACTGCAGTTGTTGTGATTGCGGCGATTGTGATTGTGGTGATTGTAGTTGTGGCGATGTAGATTGCGGCGATTGCTGCGGAGGATGTTTCGATTGATCTGCCAAAGGAATTTTGCTCCAAATACTTAGTTTATTACAATTAACCGTTATGGTTGGGTGGTCCCCAAGAGCAGTTTATTGCGCATGTCAACCTCACTGATGACCCGCGATAGCTCAACATTTTTGATCGAGAATCGGGTCATTGACCTTGAGGTATTGGCTCACCATCTGGGGGACGATCAACTGCTTATGAATTAACGACAATTCTGTCAATTTGCCGATAAGATAGTAAGACAAGATAGACAATAACTCTGGGTGCAAAGCCCACCATGTCAAAACCACAAACGAATGCTCAATTGTTGTCCGATCGGACTTTTTTCAATGTTGTCAATGCTTGGCTATTTTTTGAATAAAATCTTCTTTTTTGAACAAAACAAATATCTTGGCTGTGACCTGATTCACTGCTAGTGACAGTTAATTATCAACAGCAATCGAGGTTAAGTGCTTGACCATAGCGCGATGGGGCTTCACAGAATTATCGGTTCGGAAATGTTGGGCTGAAACTCAGCGAAGCCCCGTCGCTCTTTTCCTCATTCGTCAAATAACAATTATGGTTGTTTGGCTGAAATTCGATACGAAAATTGCCGTAAATCGATGATTGGACGAACAACACAAAGGGTTTCGAATTCTTTTCAGTTCCCTTCGGTGCCCTCCACTGACGTTGAATCAACTGTTTTTCCAATCGATTGGTTTCGCCGCATTCTTTTGACCAGCTCACGGCACATCAGGGCGAATGAAGGACGTGAGTGATTTGAATGCTTGTTACGATAATTGCTTTCGTTGATTGATTCTTGGTTTCGAGTTCAAAGCCCTCGGACGATTTTGGGGAAGCAACTTTGCACCGTCACAGCGTCGATGGTGACTCACCTGCAAATACACCAGATCGTTGATGTCCTTAATGTTATTCTTCCTGAGATAGAGTTCCTGCAGTTTGTGACAGTCTTCAAAGTCTTGCAGTCCCGATATTTTGTTGACGCTGCAAATGAAAATGAGAGGCTTTAATTCAGCGATGAGAATCGAAATGTCCAATAAAACGGACATTGTTCGAAGGGCAACAACAGCCCAAGAAAAACTTTTACTTTTTGTTCGACAACCGAATCCGAATATATTACATAATTAAATCGAATGCAATTGAAAATGCTGCCATTCGCAATTGGTTCAGCCAAGTGCCAAGTAAACGAGAAATCAACGAAAAATCAGAAAATCATTCGTTGATAATCGCCTTTCAGCGGCTTTTATTTCACGCATTCCGATGATGCATCTGGTGGGTTACGGTTAAGAGTCGGGCAAAATGACCGAAACGCATTTTAATTGGTTTTCTCTCTCTGTTTGAACAATCACAATGCGATGGCTTGCCATTGCACCGCAATTGGCCGTTCGAATGATACTCGCAGATTTATTTGATGATTGCTCATCGTTTCGTTTTCAGCAAAGCAAACACATTGATTGGCTTGATAGCAATTTCGAACCAAACTGAGCGAATTCGAGTTTTGCAGAAACTTTAATGAAACATTCACCTTTGGGAATCAACGATGAATCCAAGTCCACCTTCGTTCCTTCAACCAAAAGCAATCGGACAAAGTTCGATTTCAGCAAATTTCCCAACGGATCACAACGACCCGACTGGCTATAATTAACCCACGAAGATTCTAATTTGTCGATTGCTCTGCCATTGGATTCGACATGATTCACTTGGGCTTGCTATTTCGAAAACGCATTCTATTTTATTCGGATTGGCATTGTGATTGTCGATTAATGCTTCTGACTGAGCCTAATGCCGGTTCAATTGCTGGATTTCGATTGAATTTCATCCAAGCGATAATTACGACAATGGCCGCTATTAAAGAGCGCGACCAATTCAATGTACGCGTGCGGTTTTACTTCATTTTTCTCTAGCGCATCGGCATCGGTCTTGTTTCTCTTTCGGCCTTTTGTTTTTGTTTTGCGTTTTGCGTTTTTCATTGCGGTTTGTTCTCTTTTGTGCATTGCCTTTTGTTTTCTGTGTGTGTTGAGCCGTTGTTGTGGTTGCTGGTTGCTCATTTCAATTGCGGCATATTCATTTACGCTGAGGGGTCTTGCACGGGCACATGCTGGATGCCCACCATGTTATATAATTGGCTATCAATTAATTAATGCTCGGAGCAACGCATCGAAACTAACGCAAAGCGGTTGATAATCGCAAATGTGATTTTAATCGCGCCGATTTTATTGTATTGCCCGGCCGGTTTCATTCTTCGTTCGTCTTGGCGTTTGAGAATCGATGGGCTTACGGTACATTGAATAGCTGTTGTTGGATTGCATCGATTATTCTTTCGGTGCGGGATTCGATGATGGATTGGTTTGGAAGTCAACCGCAAATATTTTGATTGCTTTTGGAAATGATGAACGACGGAACGAATAGAATGAGCTTCCTGTTTGAGATCGCACGAGGAGAGTGTTTTGAAAGACCGCACGAGGCCTCACCCAATGTATGAGCTCTTTTCAAACGACTCAAGTTCCGGCGCCGTCGTTCCAAGCCAACTCCAATCCAATGGCAGCATCATCGCAAAAGCATGCAATGAATCGATTCAATGAAATGTCTGCACCGATTCGTAATCGTATTCACCATTTTACACTTTCTGAATTCCGTCCACACCATAATTATGTTCAAACAATGCTCTTCGATACATTTTGAGCGGATTACATCCCACACTGCGATTGCGCAAATCCATTGTGATTATTCATTCATTAGCAATTGCTGCAAAACAATCGCAAAGAAAATCAAAAGAAATCTCCAACCGAATCGGCCTGGGCATGCCGGGGCAAGTCGGTGCAAGTCGGTCCGATGAGTGGCTGCATTCGAACCGGCATGTGGAAGAAATGAAGAAGATTCTTGGAAGCGACAACCGTCTGATCCGCATCAGCGAGAATGTTGAGCGATCGCTTTGACATTGGCGGGCCAATGTGTGAAAAGGACAAACGGTCGACGACAACACGATCGCTGAATAATTGACGTCCCACGCAATTGAGCAAATCTTCTCAAAAAGGCAAATAATACGCGCTCCAGCTCGATGGTGTTGGTTGGCGGCGTATTGCTTTTTTTGCGCTTAATCAAAACGGGAATGACATCATCAGAGACAACAAAATCCCCATCGCAGCCACAAGAATATAAATTCGTTGCCAGCAATGCCACGCAATGTTAGATTAATTCGAAAACAACAGCAACGTCCAACGAAAAAGAGAAGAAACAACAACGAAAAAAACTCATACAAAACGAACTCGACACGACTGTTTACCCGTTTTCGTGTTTTCTGCGAGAATAACGCCAAACTTGCACGATTTCGGTCAAATGCTGCGCGCATGGCATTGAACCAAACCGACCGATTCAGATGATTTAAGTCATTTCTTTTCTCATTCTTAATAGATTTGATAACGGTATTATTCGTATGAATATTATCTGATTTGATGAGCGACCGACCGTCGGGCGACGGTGAGCGGTGAGACGTGCCGCTGTTTGTGTGCGTGCGTATGTGTGTGTGTGTGTGTGTTGAATGCAAGCCGTGCGATACCAACGGTATTATTTGAAAGATGTTGTCGCGATATGCATCAGTTCCAGTTGCGGTGCCATGCCGATGCCTGTTCTTCGCCATAGTCGTTGTCATCGTCGTCATCGTCGTCATCGTCGTCGTCATCTCGTCAAAAACAAACAGAAATTGTTTGCGGTTTGCAATGCGGTACTGTGTCGCATCCTCATTAGAGATGCTTGCTTTCGAAACCAGTCGATTTTCAAGTCGCTGCCAGTCACCAGTTGGGTCGGTAAAACAGCAACGGTTGCTGTTGATGATGGTTTCGGTGTGTCTCTTTCCACCCCGCGCGTCGCAAACTTGTCATTCGATTGTTCTGCCCGAAAGCTCGAAAGCCACTGTGCACGGCTTGTCAACAAACGAACCACTAACGGTTTTGCGATTCCGTCTAAGCGCGGCACGTAAATGGGATCGCATAACGAACAATAAACGTCGCTTTGACAATCATTTGCGATGTTCTATTGCTTTTCGATTTTCATTTGTCGATACGGCCAACGACGAGCAACGACCACGGAATGCTAATGCCAAACTTGCAAATGATTTGTTTTTGCGCCGAACCGAGTCATGAATTCATTCGCTATCTCGCTTGCAAACGTTAAATGGCGAATTGAAACGAACATTGTTTATCTGACTAAATATGGGCATTCGGGCGACAAGGTCATCGTCGTGTGTGTCACCATTCGATCGTGGTTGCCGGAATAAATATCTGCAACGATTTCCGACAGTTGCACGCTTTCGCGAAGAAACCACCGACGACACAGGCCCGGACACATCCGCCAATCAGTCGAACAACTGAACCACAACCGCTTCTCATTAACGTTTGCCGTCGTCCGATCGGCCAACCGAAGGAAAGTTTGTTGACGTTTCGTTTGGAAAAAGTGACAGCCCATCGTACGCAAAAATGTGCTTTCCTTTGATCGATTGTCGATTGTCATGTGCGCGCGGCCGGTGATTTCGTATACAATCGACAATGCACGGCTGAGCCAACCGAATGCATCCGAAGCGGCTGCCGTGTTACGCAACTCGCAACTCAATTTCGAATTTGCTCGCCAAAATGCAATGGGTTTTTGCGGTCGCACATTGGCCGCCCGATTAACGTAACATTTCGATTGCGATTCCGATGCGCCACCGACAAAAACTCAATTAAATGTTTCGCTTTGAGAATTTCGGAACGGAAATTTTGCATTTTCGCTTTTTCATTTTTCAAGCGATGGTGTGAAACGAATCCATGAATGAAGCGCTCACACTCGACCACCGTTTCCGAATACACATTCTCACACGAGCGGGCTGGGTGTGCGACGCGGACTCACCTCGCGAGTGCGATAAACAATTTCAAACGTAAAACATTTTTGAAACAAAAGAAATATCACGGAAAACGGCGACACAAAATGCGGAACGAGAAAAACACGATCGGAAAATGGTAACGAATTTCACGAGCAACGACGATTGCGGTCGATGTGCGGATCAGGTTGTCATCATCGACTGGGTGCTGGCCACTCGATGTGCCCCGATGATTTCGTCGCATCGAAAACTGCGCTTACCTCAAAGCCAACACCTCGACGCCTCGCATACGCTTGATGATTGACACATCGCTGAGTTCACTGCCCCTGAAAATGTAGACAAATGCCAAGAATTAAACACGATTCACAGCGAAAAGACCATTTTTGGGACAGAAATGACATCGATTGGAATGCCACCGGCGGTGGTGGTGGTCGATGCGACGACCAGCCAAATCACCGGCCGAGTTAATCAATCACAAAATGTTGTTCGGAAATCGAGAGAAATGATGGGCAATTGGACGGGCGTTCGAATGGGGTTCCCGTCCAGGACGACATCCATCAATCGAAATGAGCGGTCGTAAAACCGCGAGCCACATTGACGTAGGTTGCTGCGATGACGACATGGTCGTTAGCGCCCGTAAATGGATAATGGACACTCCTTAAAAAG
>JANSTV010034445.1:0-29602 GCA_027564135.1 Lestremia cinerea
TTTATTCCTTGTTGAAACGTTGGGTCTTTACACTGAAGAGATACATTTAATATAATGTTACATTTAATTTTTTTTTTGCCGTGGGCTGTCACGTCCTTGGCATTGATAAGAGTAAACATATCTAAAATTTGTTTGTTTCTTTCTCTTTGTCATTTCTGTGATTTTTGTGTTCTTTGTGTTCTTTGTGTTCGTTTTCTTTGTGAATTTTTGTTTTTTTTTTTTTTTTCGTTTACTAGTAAATTTGTTCTGCTGTAGCTGTTTGGGGCATTACAGTTAAGTGTTTTATATGTTACAATGGCATGATAAACTGGCTATGGTAATGATAAATGAACAGCATGTCCTATTTGAATCATTCTCATTATAGGTGAAATAATATGCAAATTTTTAAAAATATAGATTCCCAAGATTTGTATCGCAATACAAATGTCAAAACGTTGAATTTGTTTAAATTGTTGAATTGTCCCACTCTAATTGGCTAACATTTCTATATCTTCCGTTTGTGGTAACTGAAAAATACAAAAGCAAATTGTGATTTGTCATCATTCGTTATTCGAACTGGGTGACGAGGATGATGTGCGGAAGAGATTGAGTGGGAGATATTTGAGCTGTGCGAATGCGATTGCATTACACTCCTCAGTAGTGGCTGCCAGTGGTGACTGCCAGTGGTGACTGCCAGTGGTGACTGCCAGTAGTGGCTGCCAGTAGAACTGCCAGTAAGGGCTGGCAACAAGGCATAACTCTCAAAAACGAAATCTGACGAAAGGTGGAAGTCGGCTGACGGAATACATGGCATCGCCTCAGTACTCTCACCAGCTCTCATGCAAGAGGGTTTCCACTTGAGAGATCGTGTCACGTGTTCAAAGTTTTTGTACGGGTTCATCTAGATCATGGCCAAAATCTACTTACCTTCCTCATCCTCGGAGTCAGAGTTCTCAGAATCAGAACTTTCGTCAGAAACTCCACAATTCTGCATTGGATTGATGGTAATTGTCAAGGCTGAATCGTCCCAATCAAGCTGCTGCTCACCAGAAATCTATCGAAAGAACATCGCCATTTGAATTAGAACGAATCGATAAGGCAACTACATTAAACGGGACTTACCTTTGCCGGTTGGTGCTTGTCCGAGGAGTGAGGGTGCGAGTCACGCGAGGAATTGTTATTGCGCAATCGCGTGAGGGCAATACCACAGATAAGAATTATAAATGCGACGCAAATAACGGCAATCAGGATTGTTGAATGCGAATACATTTGACCTGTGAAATATACGAGCGATTGCAATGGGACATTCGGAGCTCAGAATCGAATAGAAACCTTACCTTTTTGCACGATGTTGTGAACCTTACTGGATGGCTCTTGGATGTCGTGAGAATGTATCATGGCGTGAGCAAATACGTTTGGTTCTGAAAGAATTGAGAATTGAATGAGACGAAAGTCCGGAAAAGGCAGTGACAGGAAACTAACCGTGTTGTTGCTGCGGCAGTCCATGAGCTTGCTTTTGTTGGGCTGGTGCTACTGTTGCCGCCTGTTTTGGATGCAATACCTGGAGATAGGGAAAGTTTGTTAACACCGTGCGGCGAACGTTAAAACGATAAAAATACGCAACAAACCGTGATAGTCAGGGTGTACTCCGCACTGCGGAAGTGATCGTTCACTTGGGAACAGGACAATTTGAATACGCGATTCAAATAATAAGCTGGCTTCTTGTTCGTGTAGATGAGCGACTGCAGAACGGTCAAATAGTTGATGATTGAGTCATAGCCAACCAATTCAACGCCGTCCTTGTTGATATTCGTTTTTATGTCCAAAGTGGCGGAGAGTCTCTCTTCGGCGACGACTGAGATGAGTTCATGATCGGGATTAAGACTTGGGAAGACGGTAACGCTGCACGATTCCAATTTCTGTAAATTAGGCTGAATTTGCCCGCCGGTGAAAACATTGATTGAAATGTTGGCAAGAATGCGAACGCCGTCCTTGATGTCTGGGTAGGAGACCAAGTGGTTTTGTTTTCCCGAAATGATGATCTGTGGCTGCTGATCAACCGTCACAGGCTTGTCGTGAACGTGATGCCTTTCGTGGGATATTTGCTGAGGGATGTTATGGATGTCGATGCTATTGCTAGTCTCCTCCTTGTAAACCATGATGAAAGTCTCAATGGGCGGCAACCGGATGGCTTTCTTGTTCGGACAGCTGACGGTGGTTTTGAACTCGATATTTCGCCGGCCGATGGTGGAGAACTCCTTAGTGTTGATGTATTGAATATTCCCCAACAGTTGCTCAATGTTACTTTTGTTGTTTCCCTCGATAACGATCTCGTTCAATTGGGCGTTCGATTGAACTTGTTGGGCCGGTTGGAGGTAATGTTCGGCGGGTGTTATCAAATGTTCAGCGCATTCAGTGCCGCATTTGATCTCGTTCTCGGTGAGAACGGAGTTCATGGCAATCTTGATTTGGGCAATGTCACCATTGAACCCGTGCTTCAATCTATTTTCGGATCCTTGATAACAGGCACCGATTGTAAGCGTGGTGTTTACACCATGGGCCGCATGCAGTGGCCAGTCGTCAATCACCTCGGGATTGCTGTGTCGATCTTCAGTACTGGTTTCGAATTTGACTCCGTCGATAAACAACTCAACTTTAGGCAGCTCCACATTAACCGTATAATGATGCCATTCGTTGTCGCATACCTGGGGAATCTTCCAGCGCCATTCAGCCGGGCTGAAGATGTTCAAATCTCCTTCGTTAAAGTTCTTTCGCAGCAACAAAATGAGGCGACAGTTTCGTACGAAAAGTGCCATGTGGTGACGATTCATTTCTAAAATGATGTCGATTCATTTACTCCAATCGCCAGGCTAGTTATTGGGCTAGCGATTGGTATATTATAAAATAATACCAATCGCCGGGCTAGTTATCAGGTGAATTACTTACTGTGGTCGTCAGCGCTGCACACGATATGCTCCTTGGTGTGTTTGTCATTCGACAGAATGCTATGGTGACGAAATATGGTTACGATGCTAAATGGATGCAGGGCAAAATCGTGATGGGCTACCAATGTAGAGGGGACAATTGCGCCAGAATTTCCATCAAAATGGAACACCGCATCCACACCACCCTCATCGTAAATCAAATCCTTTGTCCATGAGCTCAGTTTTGGTAGCAAATCAATCAAATTTTGCTGTTGCAAACACTTTGAAGCATCTCGATCACAACCGAATGAGATGTGCTTTGTCTTTAATGTTACAACAGACCGGATCACCAGATCGTTGTCGTAACATTTGATGTCACACAGCTCCAGATGGACTTTAGGGAACAGTGTGACGCCAGTCATAGAATTTGCCTAGAAGTTCACCAAAACGATTTTTAGATCAATTCAGTAGTCGGCTATCCAAATCACTTACGGTGTAGTTGATCTGTTCGGGAATGCCAGTGATGTGAGCCTCGCAAACTCGTCGCACGCGAATGTTAACCATGACGGGAGCCGATTGTTTCATGGCACAATCGTAGGCAACGACTGAAAGGATATGATTCTGCGATGCCTTGTGCGACAATGGGGCCGTGTTTCGGATCAATCCCTCGTTATCAACAATGAACGGTTCATGGTCAGTAGAACCCGCTGCCAAGATCTCATATTTGCACACATCACCGAACAGTGGCGTGCAATCGCGGTCAGTTGCCTCCACCCGAATGATTTCCTGGTACAAGCGACCCTCGTCGACCTCAATCACATATGATGGCTGCAGGAATGTTGGCGAATATTCGTTAATGTCAATGACGGATATGTGAACGTTCGCACTCTTCGAATGGGTTCCATCACAATAGATGGCGGCTATTTCAAATCTGTAGTTTTTGTGCTTTTCGCAGTTAAGAGTTTTGGTCGCCTTGAGCACACCCAAGCTGTTGATTAGTTCAATCTGCAAACGATAATTGGGAGAATGAAGAAATCGATTATGCGATGGAGCCGGTGACACTCATTCGCTCGGATAAACTCATACCTGGAAGGGAATTTCTCGATTTCCTTTTTTAATGATATGAAAGTCGCACACTTTTTCGTCCACTTTGATGAGTGGAGTTATTTCAACAAAAGTCTCGTTCTCTTTGACTAAGCCATGATATGATGCTTCCAGGATACGTTCTGTAATTAAAAGGTAATCATCGGTAAATGTCTTACTGCGATGGCGTTCTGAAATCGATTTGTGGGCTTTTACTGAAGTTGGAGACGCCGAAAGCTAGTTTGTGACAGCATCAATTCTAAATTTGCTCTATGCCGCATTTTCTGTGTCTGCGAGTTTTCATTCCTGAGAGTGTTTAAGATGCTGTTTGTTACTTATACCTTTCGAACGTGACAACGAAACGGTAAACTAAGTGTCAACCGGATCGGAAGCACAACGGGCTTCACTCGCTCGTTTCAAATAGATGTGTATTCTGGACTGGGGACGATAGTCTATTAAGATTTGGAGCGAACAGTGAAGCATGCAAATCTATGATAGTAAGTGATACCTTCTGCCTGATTAACTAGATCAGCAAAGCGCGCAAATGACCGCCTGCATTGCTTTTGTACTGTCACACAGTGATGATCGAATTGAATACGAAAAGCGTAGATTATGATTTTCCTTATCCGATTTTTTATCTTAATCCGAATTAATTTTTAATTTATGAATCGATTGAATGCGGTACATCTCATCAATTCGGTCATTCACTCAACCACAAGCAAAACCATATCAAAGCATATTCATGACCACTCAGTGCGATTGCATTCCAAACGGACAGTTCGTCTTAAAATCGGAGTTCATACTGAAGAAAGTATTTCCGTTCTCTCTCGAATAGTGGCTCATCCCCATTGTGAGGCAACATTAGAGTTCAACACCAACTATCAGAGAATATGTAACGACATTCGTAAATATTATTATAGACAAACACACCTCATCGGATAAAATTACGATTCCATTTAGATTGGTTCTCATGGCTGCTCGATAGAACGAGTGCCATCGGCCGTTTTATTTTTGGGATTTTGCCAAATCGTCGTTGTTTTGAGAGATTTGGTTTTCTCTTAAGCTAAGCCACAATGAATTGATGCTCATGTTAAGGCTCTGTTCTTGACTGAACGATGTGCGTCATTAGGACTTTAGATAGTCGAAGCATCTTAAAATCGAAGCTACATATTTTCCGATTATAAAGCTTAGTATTGCAGTCTTTACAGTCGCTTATTTAATTTTTCATCTGAATTGTACCTGAATGAATTTTGTCGGTTCAGCGAAAACGAATCATCTGAGGCGCAATGACAAGCGAATAAAGCATAAATATACATTAGAATCTTGGCGATTTCCTCTACTCAAACTCAAACCGAAACTGTGGTTGCGGACATCAAAACGTTTTCCTCTGCATGAATATGAATCGTCATTGACCTGCTTCATGTGGTGATCGCCAACATTCAACTGTGCTCACGCACACAACGGAGTCCCGGCCGAAAGGTCTGCTGCATTTTGCAGCCGCTCTTAAAAGGTGTAGCGATGAATTAATCGGTGAGCCATTGTGTTGAGCACAATACCGTCACCGAATCTAACATCGAAAAGAGCATCGAAGATGGTGGCTAACACTCAGAAAACTACCCATTTCCAACTATTAGTTTGCCTGCGTCCAAGCCGTTTGACATAATGTGCAGGCTAATCGATTATATATAATAGGCCTCATACACACTTCCAGCATTGTCTTGCTCATCAGCATTTAGGAGATGTTATTCAATATGATTTACCGCGGCGCATGAGCACCAAGCACTTCGAAATATAGAACCGCTTCGATTGCTGTCTCCATCATCGTATCGCGGTCGCTACCGCTATCTTCGTTCGCTTGTTCATTGGTTCGCTCATTCGTTCAGTGTTTCAGTTTTCTTCATTCGTCTATTAGAATGTACGCACGTCAATATTGCCATTGCCAGCGTTATATCACACATAAATAAATATATCTCTTGCGATTCAGTAACACACAACCGATGATGTGCGTGTCGATCGTGATTCCAGAGAACGGTCTATTTGACCATGCTTGAAATCGGACCTAGTCATTAATAAGCGAGATTCCATTCTATTCAGATAGCTGTTGATATTTGCATGAATAAATCAAAATATTTATTCTTTCACACCTTTATTTTGACAAGTTTTCAATTTTCAATTATTATTTTTTTCGTTTGTCGCCGCTCTTCGCTGCTGTCATTCAGAAGATTTCAAGTGGTTGAAAGTTGCTTGCTTTTTCAGAGATCAACCTACACAGCAAAGACAACAAGAGGATAGCTCTACTCTTATAGGAAGAATTGGGTGTCCAGATTGAATTTGGAAACGACGAGAAACGAAGAAAAAAACCTCTCACGATGGTCAAAAACATTTTAGGTTCCGCCGAGGTATAAGCAATATATTCATATGTTTTTCCAGTTCATTCTAGAATACGCCGTATACATATACCCTCGCCCACCTCTCCCCTCACTTATTCTCATAGTTATCGGGGATTGAATGTATGACTTTATTACGGCTTTCCTCCGTTTCGAATCCAAATGGCGTCACCTCGATGAACTAAAGAGCGAAATATTCCAAGATTTACATCTATTCTCGCATGGATGATCTACTTTGAAAGGACTCGCTTTGATGTTGCGCAAATGTGAGTGATCTCCGATTCAACAACAGCAAGTGATGAATGAACATTAATGTGTGACAATTCAGATTGGCCAGCGCAATCGGAGGAGATTGCCGCTGCGTAATATTGTCAGGCTCAGATCAAAACGGTTCGTTGAAGCAGGCCATAATAACAGTTCTATCAAGATACATGTCAGAGTTAGATAACACCTGCGATGCTGTGTGGGATGATGTCAGAACTAATCAGCTGTCCCATTCCAAATGAAAATTTCATTCGAAAACAAAGTACTTTCGGTGCGTTGTAATCGTGCGGGACATGTCTCTTCAAATCTGCCAACGATTCGATCATCTCATTTTATCCTTCGAAAACTTTCTTCCCATTGATTGTTCGATTTGAACATTTTTCAGAAGACTTTCCAAAATTTTTTTACGTTACTTGAGTGATTCATAGGTCGCTGGAATGTCAATCGATTCAATCGAACAAAAGAATCACAACTCGAAGCGTTTTCCGCTACGAGGGCTGTGTAGCTGGAGAAATTCCTCTTACAGTGTGGGTTCTTTCAAGTCAAAGCCAACATAATTTTTCAACCAAGCCGCCTAAATAAACTAGTTCGGGGATGATAATGCCGATTTATGAGTGGAAGATTCATTCATTCGAAGTTTCAGTTCATTTAATTTTCCATATTCACTTCGTCATGCATTCATCATCTCGGATGAGCGAATGTGCTAAATGCTTCACCGTGAAAGATTAAAAAAAAAAGGTTGTGCCTAGAAATGGCAAGGGAAGTTACTTGTCCGGGGGAAAAGCACAGACTGAAAACTGAACTAAACTATGCGGAACGATGAGCGGCAAAAATGTAAAAAAAAAAAAAATTGAGAAAATCAAGATAATGTAAAACATGGAAAGTGAGAGAAAAAATAAAATGAAAAGGAATAAAATTCATTTTCGGAACAAAAGAGTGTGTGAGAAGGTGAGGACAAGATGAAGGACACTTGCTTTAGGGATCATAATATTTGATTATTGCTACTCACCTTTAGACTCATAAATGTCATCGTCGAATTCACTGCTGATGCCACTATTTATCAGCATTAAAATCACGAAAATATTCTTTAATAACGAATTCAAGCTGCGGCTCTGAGGCCTGAACAATGACGTCATCGTGCCTTTGTTTTTATTTGTTTTATTATTTGCTCTAGAGGAATATCAAATGCTCTTTAGCCACAAAATAAGAATAGTCCTTTACTGAATGACTTTTGCGGCTATTGATGTGAATCACTTTCCTGTGGAAAATATCTGTTCTTTGAATGATGAATCAAATGTGCCATGCAATGTAATGTATCACTGTGACTTGTTTTGATGGATGTGCAAAGGAACTGATTTTTTTTTTTCATTTTCGCTTTCTTTCTTCAACATTTGTGATATGCACTCGAAATATTCAAGCTCAATCCGGTAATTGACACACGATTGAACGAACCGACATTCCACCAAAACCCCGTGTCAGAGCCTGTACACCTACCAAACACCAAAACAACGAAGTTCTAAAAGACAAGATGAAAAAGAAACGAAGAGAAAATAATGGTGAGAAGATGATGATGAAGAAGAAGAAGAAGAAGCAGAAAAAGAAGAAGAAAAAGAAAAATAAGATGAAAAAAAATGTCTTGTTGTTGTTTAGGCTTTGGCAGTTTTATGTAAGAATATTGTTTGCGTATGTTGGTTCGCTCAAGTCGATAGCAAAGACGACTCATTCGCTGGATTATGATATATCACGACCGCAATCGCAGAATTGCAAGCCACAATGTACATCAATCGAGAAATAACACAATAAATACACACACTTGAGAATAATGTATATGCCTTCGTGCAAAAGGTAAACTTTTTTGCCCAAAGTCTCTTTCTTCGATTGCTTCTATCACTCCATTCCACAATTTTCACAATCTTTTTATCGAACAAAACCTAATTAGCATTTAAAAAATCATTGCCAATGAGTTCGAATCGATTGATTACGAAGCAATCAATACACTCGGTTTGATTTTCTGATTTGTATCCGATTTGTTAGAATATTTAATAGAAATCGAAAATGCACGACACGCGCGACTACCGACAATGTTGCACAAAATCTTGTTCCTACTACCTCTTGTTCTGTTTGGTTGTAATTTGGATATGCTCATAAAATGGCAGCTAATCACAAGATAAAAAATTGAAACGCATGTAGCGTTCAGGTGGAAGAGAAAAACCTCTGCTTGGATTTTATACGCATCAAGCTGTGAGTGGGTGAACTCCCTCATAATCGTGGATTTACGTAAACTTGGTCGATTTTCATTACGGAAAGCAGCGTGCACGAAATTTGAATCCAGTTCGTTTTTTCTGATTTCCTCGGATTTTTCTTCCGAGATTTTCAGACTGAGAATAAGATTTGACCTCCTTCAAGCCCGAATGGGTCTTAATTTTCGAAACGCTTACTTCCACCAAATTCAATTTGGCGAATATTATTAAAATTGTTGAGTTTCATTTTGAATTATTTTGAATTATTTTGAATCATTTTAATTAGTCTCTTATTTGCAAGATTGTTCAAGACAAAGAGATTGGTTCAGAAGTTCAGAAGCATACATCGTACAAATTTACGAAATGACATTTTTCGTACGCGTTCGCTTCGTAATCGTTGCCGACTTGCTGCATGTGAACGCTGTCCAACTCAGGTAGACACTTACAACAGACATACACACCATTGCAATCGATAAAAATGGTGGTGAAGGTTGAAAATGACAACAGACGATCAGACGCTACTGATTGAAATTTAATTTTGGTCAAAAACAAATAAAATTGATTTATTGAAATTGAAGAAGGTAATAGAAATGCAGCAAATTGCGTTGATGATTGCACCTTCGAAGAGTAGAGTAAAATTCCTTGTGTAAAATTGAGTTTGTTTTTTCGCGGCGGAGACAGTTCTTCCCCTCGTTTATTCCGTCAGCCAGTCACTCACATCACATCGCATTGATGTATGAATGGGCACACTGGTATTGATGTTGGTGTTGGTGAAAAGATGCAATTGCGAGACGAACGAATAATAAGATAAATTGTGTATAGTTTACCGACGAAAAAAAAATTATGCAGCGACGAAAACACAAAGCAGACACCAGCAATTAATGTCTATTACCTGTTCTTCTGCTAGACGGACAATGCTGTAATTTTCGAAATGCAATTCAAATGTCAATGACAGTATTAACGAATGGATGACTCCCTCAAATAGTGCATCATAGTCGGTGTTTGAAACCAATATTCAAGAGACAAAGTGATTTCCTATTTTGTTGTTGTTTCATCTCCGATGAAATTCACGATAACAACGACGTTTTACAAGCCAGTGCAGATGATGTCTGATACGACTCAGTTTGATAGTCTCAATGGGCCGACCAGTGTGCATAATCTATAAAATGTGAAAGATCAATATGTGTAGTGTGTCTGTTTCCACCAAAACATAAATACGTTTATGCAAACCAGAATAAAGGACATTTCATTCAATCATCATCCGACTATTGTGCGAACATGTGATTATGCACTTGAAGCAATGTATATGAATCGCTTTCGGCTCGATTAATCGCATTACTGACATTCCAAATATGATTTTCTACATTGAGAGAATTCCAAAAAGATATAAACATTTCGAGAAAACTATTCATCAAAATCCAATGAGATTGATTCGTGCCGGCCACAATACCTTTTGTAATTTTACTGTTTCATTCGAAAGACTTCGGCCAATATGGGACTAAAAATTAGACACAATAATCTTGTCTGCCATGCCGATGCATGTCAAACATTGCATGGTAGTCAAACAAATCGAGAGTGCCGCAAAAGTATTACTAGCAATGATAATGGCAGCCACCAGACCAGCACCAGCAGTTCGACGGCAAAGTGCATCAATTTGTGTTCCATAATTGCTTTCGTTTTCGCATTTATCATTGAAAGTATCAACTGTGATCAAGGTAGCCCTTTTCCCTTTTTGATTTGAAGTGATGGTGTTTAGTTGTTGTCATATTTTGGTCAAGAGTTCAGGTGCAATGACTCAAACGTATCTAACGTGCAAATCGATGATCTTCAACTAAGACATCCACATTGAAATTGGTATTTGTATTGGCATTGACATAGGATCCGCGTCTCGAGTATCACCTCGAAGTGATCATGCATGCAAGTGGCTGGAATCAATCAATCAACTGATGAACGACGACTTCAAGAAATCACGCAAAATTGAAGTTTCGGCTTTAGTCTCGGTTCTGGGAAAAAGATCTGACTTGTCGCTTTATGGCTGTAGAGATGAGCCTGAATGCGATGATACGATTCTGTTCCGATTTCGGAACTTATTCAATACCAGAAATTCAATGCCAACGTAATCAAGATTGTCGTGACTGCACCGAAATGAAAATTTTTCTTCATCATGGCCAATTAGAATGTGGTCGAGAGTTATCTTGCGTTTGAATCGTTGCATTTGATGAATTTGACGCTCAATCGAGTTCACACTCACTACTAAGAACCATTTCTAAGCGAAAAACTTAAAATTGCAGTTGTTTTACTGGATACGACAAAAGAAGCAACTCTGGAATGGACACGATATCCATATGGGCCTCAAGCACAAACCCCTGGTGTAAGTGGCGTTCAACGACGCGAATGCGCTGTTGCGCTGTAAGCAAAATCTTAATAATTCAATTTCAAATTATTCTCTCGCCAACTCAGTGGGTCGAAGAATCGTTCACAAATTTCGGCAAAGGAATCAATTGGCGCAGCTATGTTGTATGCGATGTCGCCTACAACAATGTGAATAATTGGTTGTGGTCGCCATTTATTGACCGCGGACCCGCCAACCGATTGTATATTGAGATACAATTCACAATACGTGACTGCTCGTTGTTCCCTGGAAACGCATTATCCTGCAAGGAAACGTTTAGCCTACTGTTCTACGAGTTTGATGCAGCCACAAGAGAGCCGCCTCCATGGCAACCAGAAAGCTACAAGCTTATAGGTAAGTTCGATTCGCTACCGTCCTGACGAGAAGACAGTCTTTTTCTAACCACATTGCAATCACACAGCTCGGATAGCCTCTGGGGAGGGTCGGTTCAATCAGAACTCTGACGTCGACATCAACACAGAGGTAAAGAGTATTGCGGTGACGAAGAAGGGTGTTTACTTTGCGTTCCGCGATCAAGGCGCTTGCATTAGTGTTCTCGCCGTCAAAGTGTACTATATCACATGTCCGGCGGTGACCGAGAACTTTGCTCACTTCAATGAAACGCCAACTGGCCGGGAGATAACTATCATTGAACAGCAGACGGGTGTTTGTGTTAAAAATGCCGAGGCGAGTGAAGCGCCAACATATCTCTGCAAGGGTGACGGCAAGTGGACAATACTCACCGGAGGCTGCAAGTGCAAAGTTGGATTCGAGCCGGATTACGAGAAGCAGACTTGCACAGGTATGGTAGCCCCGTTCTCTCACTCTCTTCTAAGAAATTTTTCATGTTGTTCTCTTCCACACTTAGTATGCTCGGCCGGAAATTTCCGTTCGAATGAAGTGCAGAAATGCTCGCCATGCCCGTTGAACTCAAAGTCGATCAAAATGGGAAGTGCCTACTGTGGATGCATGGACGGGTACTATCGCCATTCCAAGGACGGAAAACACATGCCATGCTATAAGCCACCTGGACCATCAACAAACCTCACTTTGCTCTTCATGGATCAAACGAGTGCCATTTTGTCGTGGAATGCTCCGAAACGTTTGGCGAGCGAACATCTCGATGCAAAATATCGCAGTGACATCGTTTTCAAAGTCAAATGTTCTGCGTGCAATTCCAATGTCGTTTTTAATCCAAGCTCAGCGACATTCAACGAAACGAAGTTGACAATCAATAATTTGGAACCAGTGACGATGTACACTATTCAAATACATTCTCTGAATAGCATCTCGTACGCGATAAGCTCAGAAAATAGCGTCGGTTTTGTGAACGCGACCGAAGGCAGCAACACCAATGCGAATACTCAGTCAACGAGTGGTCAACAATTGAACAATGGTGAGATTCAGATGACGACCGAGTATGCCGAAATAACCTTCACTACAGAATCGGCCATTTTGAGCACCGTATTCAACACGCGCATTATCGCAATCAAGAGCAATGAGGTCGATTTGGCCTGGGACAAACCCCTTCACAGTGACGCACCCGTTGAGTCGTACGAGGTGCGTTGGTTTCCCAAGGTTGAATTGGATACGGTTAATAAAACATCGTTCAGCACCCTTGAAACGAAAGCACACATCGATGGCCTAATCGAGAACACCGAGTACGGATTTCAGGTGCGATGCAAAACCATTAACGGTTATGGCACGTACAGCAACATCGTCTACGGCCAGACACATCAGAGTGTCAGCCCAGTTTACGATGACTCGATGCAAATGAGGATTGTCGCTGGAGCGACTGTTGCGCTGGTGTTCGTCTTAGTTTTGGGTAGGTCACTTGCACTATGTCTTTCGACGTACGACGCTCACTCGCATCTACCATTTATTTCAGTCATTGTCGCAACCGTTTTGTTTTTACGATCCAAAAACCAAGACGATCTGGACAAGAAAACAAATAACCACCTGCCGTTGCCTTTAGACTATGCCAGCAACGAAGGTATGTTGAATTCGAATGTTTTTTTCCGTTTGGAATCCGACTCGACAAAGCGCCTTTACACAAAGAAATGGTTTTTATCGATTTAATTCACACCTTCATCGGAGATGCGCCATTTGTCAAGATCAATTCGATAAGTGAGAAGGCATTGAAGGGAGTTCCGCAGCCGTCCATTGTGACTGGCGGAGTAGTGGGGCAGAGGAGGATTAGTGACGTTTGTAGAACATGGATTGTTTCACTCGAACTCTTTTTCACGGAATGAGAATGAAATACGTCAGCGCCAGACTTGAGCTGATGAACTTAGCTACTCGTATTAATGCACCGTTTCTTATCGCTAATCAAGTGTTGTATCGGCCAAACCCCCTTTTAGGCATTAATCTCAGAAATCCCGAGTGCCCGATCTTTCAATTGGCAGCGGGGTTCATTTGTATCCAAATTCATTGCGAACAAAATTCTTTGGAAAATGAATCGATCGCGAGAATAAAATTCTGAGACAAGAGACCTACGATACAGACTCGACACTTTCGCGATAGCATGTGATGTCCAAACCCAGAATTGAATGCATGCGAATGTGTTCTTCCCGGAAGTCGTATGCGCCACTGACGACTCAAATTACTGATAATTGGTTCAAACAAAATAGTTCATAGATTTTCTTTGTTTTTCTCATTTCAAAAACGAAAAAAACCAACATGTTTCGTTGCCAAAAATAATTTGTGTATTCAGGACTTGTAGTAACATATAGTAAGTGGAAGACAGATTTTTACTTCGAAGTCCGTGTGTGTGTATGCATTTTGTCCAGTGTCTTGTGTCCATTTAAACCAATTGCTTGCATGGTTTTGCTTTGAATTATTGAGCCTTTTCTACTGATGTGTACGACAGTTTTACATTCATACATATTTCGTTGACAGAGGTGGCCGAATCATCAAATTGTAAAGTTTTTGAGTGATTGATTTGCAATTTCATGCAGGACGCCGAAAACGTCAATTGCTCAGCCACGCTCGGACTGTATTTTTAGTTTGGAAATCGTGCATCCGTGAATGATAACTTGAAAATTCCATTTTTATCATTTTCAATTTAACGAATAATTATTTGAATGAATTGAATTGTGGGGGAGGGGTCAGAGGATGGCGTTCAGCGTATGAGTGGGCGACTCAAATGCTCTGCGAGCACCAAGAGCCATCGAGGGGGGAATGACTATTCACATAGCACTCTCAAAGCACTCAAATATCGTTTGTTTTCTTATTTTTGTCGTTTTTTCTTTTGCTTTTTCATTTTTAGTTCACGCAATGGACACCACACCAATTGTGAAAACTATTCAAAATAACGGTAAATTTTGGTTTTTAATAACGGATTTATAATTTTCCTTGTTGAAAGCTGGCATCGCAAATCGACTGAAGCCACAACTATATACAGTCACATATTTAATGCTCGCTTTCCCGGTTGGGTCATCTGTTGACGGCATTGAAAGAAAATTCAGCAGTTGATTCTGATGACTAATCACGTCTTTTTCCAAATAATAGAACGAGCAATAGACTGTCACGTTGAGGGGTCTCGATTGTCATTGAAATGTTGCTTGAAGATCTGAAAAAGACTAAAGTTGGTCTAACCAACATATTCATGTTTAGTAATATTAATCATGTTTAGTAACCTAGCTGTCGAATTTCTGACGTCATTAACCGTTGTCCGTCGCAAGCGTTGACCGCTTTGTTTTCCCCTCTTATGTCTCACTGAGATTGTCGAAATATAATATCCGCTTCGAAGCTATGAAAATGGTGGACTTTATTATTTATGGGCAGCGCGCCGAATTCGATGACCCCTCAACTGTTTTGTCTGGTTGAAAACTTTTGCAGTAAAAAGAACTCATTCATTCAGAGACGATCAATGGCTGACTCTAATTTGCGTATAATTTTTTCATTTCATGTTTGCCCATTAATATATCGTCTTTCATATGCACACATGTTGCTGTGTCCAATGTGGCAAATGCCTATCTACCGTATTGTATGCTACCTTTGAACTGTTTGCTGCTTGTGCTTGGTTTGTTTTGCCTAATCGAAATTTTAAATTCTTCTTTTTTTCACATTTTTTTTCGTTGATTCCTCTAAACAAAAACTAATCATTGTTTGGCATGTATGTTTGGTGAATCGAATTGAATTCTTGATCCTGCTTCCTGCTTGTATCGCCTTGGCTCGCATTGGCTTTGCTTTTCCGTTTGGCTTTTTCTATGATTTCTCAAAATCGAAAACACTACGGATTCGGTGAATGCAAATAAAAGGCTATGATGGCTATTATCGTCAACGTCATAACTTTACAGTGACTACACCATTGTTCGGCGCAAACCGATCGTACGTGGATCCACACACCTATGAAGACCCGAACCAAGCGATACGCGAGTTCGCACGTGAGATTGATGCAAGCTACATCACTATTGAGGCGATAATCGGTGAGTTTGCGGTTGCTGATCTAGATTGAAAAGGCGAGTCCTAGCATCCCGTCAATGTGTTTCGTTTTAGGGGGTGGTGAATTCGGAGATGTGTGTCGTGGCCGCTTGAAAATACCGCCAAACTTTGTGCAGGACATAGATGTGGCCATAAAAACGCTGAAGCCGGGCTCCTCTGAGAAGGCGCGATGCGACTTTCTGACCGAGGCATCGATCATGGGCCAGTTCGATCATCCGAATGTCATCTATCTACAGGGCGTCGTCACGCGATCTAACCCCGTCATGATAATAACAGAGTACATGGAAAATGGCAGCTTGGATACATTCCTGCGAGTGAGACTAGATAGCCACTTGTGGTTTAAACCGACTGATATTAATCTTTGTTTTTTTTTTCTTCTTGCGTTCCGCCTCAGGCCAATGACGGAAAATTTCAGACACTGCAGCTGATTGGAATGTTGCGAGGTATCGCTAGTGGCATGTCGTATTTGAGTGATATGAATTACGTTCACCGAGATTTAGCTGCTCGAAATGTGTTAGTTAACGTTCAATTAATCTGTAAGATTGCTGATTTTGGGCTCTCACGAGAGATTGAAAATGCCAGTGACGCATATACGACAAGGGTAAGTAGTCGGGCTTGTCGTTGCAATCCCGAGCGGTGCTGAACTAGTCTGGATCTCACTTATTTTCAGGGTGGAAAGATTCCTGTACGTTGGACAGCTCCTGAGGCAATAGCGTTTAGGAAATTCACATCGGCATCCGATGTGTGGTCATACGGCGTTGTCTTATGGGAGGTGATGTCGTATGGTGAACGACCATATTGGAACTGGTCAAATCAGGATGTTATCAAGAGCATCGAGAAAGGATATCGGTTGCCAGCTCCGATGGATTGTCCAGAAGCATTATATCAACTGATGTTGGATTGCTGGCAAAAGCAGCGCACTCATCGGCCCACATTCTCGAGCATCGTAACGACCCTAGACAACTTGGCCCGCCAGCCACTGACACTGCTGCAAACGCGAAACTCGCCTGATAATGATCAACATATGAGCATTGGTGGCGTTGGTTTGGCTGGTAGTGGTGGAATGAGCCTTGGTGGTAGCTTGGGCGGTATCGTTGATGGCAGTCACGAACATAATATTTTCATTAGCGCAGATATGTGGCTGGAAAGTATTAAAATGTCAAGGTATTCGCAGCACTTCAAGGAAGCGAACCTGGTCACTGCTCAACAGGTAATTAAGAATTTATTGTGCATTCCATTCGATGCTCACCAGTGTCTTGTGCCTTTCACAGATCTCACGGTTAACCGCCCAGCAATTATCGGACATGGGCATCACATTAGTTGGACATCAGAAGAAGATTCTGCACCAAGCACGTCAGCTCGATAATATCATCTAACCCCTTACGTTGCCGAATGATTCAAATTGTGTAAATTAGTAAATGCTTGAAACAGAAAAAAAAAATAGGGTGAAGTGCGTAGGCAATATTTGAGCAGAGGTGAACGATACGAAGAGAATTCAGTTTGCAGGGAATGAGCACAGCTTGGCGAGCTCAGAATATTCTTCTTGCATTCCCTGCATGAAATTTGCGAGAAGTGAGAAAAAATTGCATCGTGAGTTGGTTGGTATCGGGTTCACATTGGAGATTGGCATCGGTCGTCCCAGAACAACCATCTTTTACTTAGGCTAACGATCGACGAGGAGATAAGAAGATATTTTGTGAGGTTTCATTTGTTTTATGAATGAAAAACATTTAATTTTTTCCATTTGTTATCGTGTATTCTATTTTTTTTTTACTTCATCTTTATTTAACACATAATTTATACATTTATTTTCTAATCTGCATATCGCATTCGCATTGAATTTCGCGAATTGAACTCCGAAGCCAGTTGTCTCGTTTGCATTTCGCTTGAGATGACAAATCGAATGAATCGACCTATAGAGAAAGCAACGTATATTTGTATATGAATAATAGAATTTAATAGTTTTATTTTAGTTACGTTTAAGCCAAGTGACTTAAACTTAAAGAGAACATCATCGACTGATCCACGACGAGAGCCACTTGATGCATAAAATTGTGATTCTAAAGATTTAACAAGGAAAATTAATTGATTTGATCCTGCAAAAAATACATACAGTGAATAACGACCTACGACCTACGCGTACTAATTATGATTTTCAAGTTAGTCCAGTTCAACGTTTGAACTTCGAAACACATGCAGATGCAACACACGGTTCTTTTGCAACTGTTGTCTATAGAAAACTCACAGGAATCTCTGTTTTCATCTTTTTATTTTTATTTTCGATGCATTGTATAAAGAGAAAAAGACTAACCAGTTACGTTATTCGTAAGTTTTTGAAGACATTTTTTTCATCTTGAAATCTCCAATTTCATCTAATATTTGAGGATTGAAATTAATAGAAGCTCATGCATGCGGATTTATGTTTAGCCATGTCGATTCGACCAAGATCATTCATTCCAAATGCCGAACAAAGTGAATCTCAGCCCCCTCGGAGCCCTCAAGCAACTTACAGCTTGGACACGAGATGCATAGATTCTCAAATCGATACTATGCGAGGGAACCAGCTTTCAAGACAAGAACTAGTAGGTTAGGTGGTAGTGAGTTCATGCTGGCTTGAAACTAGTTATTATTTTGGTTCCGACAGATGTACTGATACCGGGCATGAAACGTTGGATCTACAGTTTCCTGATTGAATTTGATTTGGCAACATACCTAATGACTTATTTTCCATGAATTTTAGACATCCTTGCATTCTCTAACCCTCTTCCCTCTCCTCCTCTCGATAGGGCGGAAGAGACAATTGTTTTCTCAAGGTGCCCTAACAGTAGATTTTCTCTACCTTGTCTTTGGAAATTTCTGATTGAAAATTTTAATTTAAAATGTGATTGATTTGTAAATAGTAAACGTCTCTAAGCCCATGACCGTCTACCATAAATATTCTGAAAAAGTGGAAAAAATCTACTTCGTTTGAAATGTGGTTGAATTTCTTTTATATCTCATTTTATTTTTCATTTCAATTTTTGTCTTGGATTATACTTTGTTCATTATTTGATATTGAAATGCGTTCTAAATTTTCTTAATTCCAATTTATATATTGTTTTCTTGTATGACATGAGAACTTCGGTGCTCTCAAGTTCTTATTTTTCATTGAATCGCTTGAAAAATAAGATCAAAAGAATTCTTTGCAAAAAAACAAAACAAAAATAAGTGACTAAAAAATTGTAATCAAGCATTTTGAGGATGTTTTTTCTACTGTTTGCAAAAAATAACTCGTTTTCAAAGCACTTGTTTTACTTTTCAGGTGATTATAATCATACGTAACCAAGGTGGGTGCACTATCTGTCAAGCATCAGTAATTTCATTCAGAAATGTTTCATTAACTCGAAAAGCGTTGATTTTGCAGCGTCGTACTAACAGTTATCTAAAACGCTAGGAAATCAATGATTCGCGTGATATAGGAAGGAATAGTTTATTAACAACCACATTTCGTTTTTTATAACATATTTGATTCGCGTGACATAGCAAGTGTACTTACTGACGTTTGACTGATAGACACCCCTGACCACTCATCTTGCATCGTTCAAAATGCCATGCAACAACTACAGAGCATCTAGGTGGTTCTCATGTCAGAGACTTATTTATTATTATTCAAAATACCAATCAAACTCTGGGTAATTTTTCGAATTTCTCTCAGTTTCTTTCAATATTTGTTTTGTAAATAAATGAATGAATCATTTATTAGCAAACATAAGTAGAAACCCAAGCAATATAAATCCCATGTTGAATGCGTTTAAATAAAATGACAAACGAAAGCAAAGTGAAACAATGATATAGCAAACAAAAAAAAATGAAAAATAAAATGAAGAACGACAAACTAGAGGAGTAAAAAGAAAACAGAAACAAAAACAACAAATAAATCAAAATAATAATTCGGAAAATCTAGCTTGTAATTTTTATATTTTTTAGCTTTCTTCTCGAAAGACATATAACTCATAAGATATGAATATATGAAAATTAAGTACTTCCAATCACAGCAACAAAAACACAGTAACAGACATTCGTAGATGCTAAAGGAAAATAAGAAAATTCCATTGATTTAAAAGACAACCGAAGCATAAAACATAAAACAAACAAATTATTTTCTCTAAATGCTTAAATTATGTCGCCCGAATCTGTGGAAGTTCAACCGTATTTGAATCGTATGTGAAATGAACTCTTTAAGTAAATGTTACAATTTTCAATTCAAAGAAGATAAGATTAAGAAAAATCGCGGCTGAGCAAGTTTCGCTCTCAATCTCATTCACAAGAAAAATATTTAGTTCGTTTATCGTTTATTCCATGTTTTGTGAGATACATGACAAGAGATTGAAGCACCAAATGATTGAAACAAGTTTTCGATCGAGTTGCTCACATTTTCGGTGAGCTTCATGAAGTCAGTTTTGTCCATTGCAAAAAAACATGATCGTCTCAATAATTCGCATTGATTCAACATAGCATTGAATCTTCACGCAACTTCAAGGATATTCTCGAGTACTTACCTCAGCTATTTTTTTTTTCTGACAAACGCAAGATAAGCTTGATATTAATTTTTGATCTCACAGAGATTGAAGTCTTCAAGCATATTTCCGTATCGAAGCCAACCCAAACAAGATCCGCCTGGATGAAAATACATGAAAGTGGCGAAATGTCCTGTCCGCCTATTTATTCTGGTACTCCGCTTTTGAAGTGGTTTCCATCCAGTCGGATTTTCGGATACCAGACCGAAGGGGAGTTCAGGGCTCAGACTAAATGTTTATTTCCTTCGCGGTTTTTGACTGTATATTGATGCCTTATGTTACCTTCTCTGTACAAAAACAACCAGTTCTGATGCAATAGTACATTCCATCCAATGAAGATGCTCTTCAATCTCACGTCATCCTATCAATTTGATTTACAGCATATTTTCTTCATTACATTTCCTAGCAGCAATAGACCAATAACAGTCGACTTGACGAATACTCTTTTATTTTAAATATATTAGCAAGTCAATCAAGCGCCGAAGTATCAGTCATTTTTGTTTCTTATAATTTTCATCTTATTGAAATATGAAATAGAAACCGGTTACGTTAAAAGTGGAAATACCAGCGAGCAAGGATGCGTCAATCTGAAATGACGCTTCTCTCGCTTTTTCTCAACTGCTGTTTCTGATATACATTTTGCAAGACAAATCGAAATTCCCGTTGGGCAGAATCGAGCCAGAATTCAATGTACATGTTTCTGTTGCATGTTCTTCCATTTTGTAGTCTTAAATACATATATGTCTCGAGACTGATTCGCTTCTGAGATTACTCGCGCATTCACAAAATAATATGTTAACAATTATGAATCTGAGGAATAATGCCGACAAGAGCAAATCTAGAATTTATAAAACACCAAAACAAGATTTCCTGTTTTTTTTTAAATATTTTTCATGAAAACAAGCATGACAATTTTGAATGCTAATTACAATTTCTTTCAATGAAAATTATCACACAAAAAAAATAATGATAATGCCGTTGGAGAACAGACATGCAATGAAGAAGGTAGAAATAAATGGGCAGGGTGCACGTAGCTCTCAGCTCGCATGGGTCGAAGCCAGGTTATCGGACTCAAACACAGACCATTCCTTTATTATTTTAGTTCTCAATTGAATGAGTATTTCAACTTATCCGAAATCAAAATCTATTGGTTATTTTTAAACACTGCTAGCTCCTTCAGAATTCAATTCCAGAATGACATTCACGAGCGATTTGTTTTTTAAATATTGAAATGAAATAAGACGTTTTCTTATTTTACAAGGACCAAAGAGCTCATAAGAATGAGGGCTGGAATGCTCTCGAGAACTTTCCCACTTCAAAAATCAATGCCTAGTTGTCGCTGCCAGCCGGTTTTGTGAACGCAATGATTGTGTCAAAAGTGTAAGAACCGATAATAATTCGTGAGCGCACAGTGAGAAATTCGAATGCGTGCTGAGTGCAAACGAAAGCGAAGCCAGAGACCAACCTTCTGATGTGTTGATTGATCTCCAAACACACGAATATTTCGTTGTCTCCATTGTAATATTCGTTTCCTCAGAGAAGGGGAGCTGTCGCAAATTTGAGCGCTTACCAATTTTCAGTTGTTGCATATCTGTCTGTTCACAATTACGAACAAATTATGCGTTGTTAAGAGTTTTTTTTTTTTTTTTATAAAAAATGAAGAGATAAATTCATAGCAAATTAATGAAATACAAAGGCATCAAGCTGATAATACAAATCATGAGCAATTGAATAAATGTAATTAAACCTAAATTATTGTCATTATTATTATTATAGAGTCGATAATTTTCGTCCAGCCACACTTCATATCATGATAGTTAATTAATAAAATTAAAGAAAATGAATCAAATTGAATATCTCGGTCACTTTTCATGTGATCCTCGTGATCTTGTGTCTTGTGGAAAAATATTGACATGTCCGAGGTGTCAGTCACCTTCGACTAGCCCTTCCCCAAAAAGCGACACACTCATCGCTCGCTTTCAACTCATGCCAAAAGTACAAGTCACCAGCAGGAGAACAATTCCGCAGATGACATTCAAAAGAAGCCTCACAGCAGCAGGCGTTTCCACCAGTATGTCTATCACCACAAAAGTGAATTTTCCCCATTTCATTGAGCTGGAATTGATGAGTTTTGAATGGAGCCGACTTACTATTTCTGCTCAAAGTTGAGAATATTAAAGGCCGGAACAGGGCTTGATTATACATCTTGCAAGCATTGAATGGGGATGCGCGGAAGCGGAAGCGAAGTGGGATGGACAGTGGATGGACGATGAGGAGAAAAACTTGAGAAAAAAAACAAAAAAAAAAATGGAAAAAATTCAAAATGAAAACAAAACACCAATCATTTTACTTTTTTTTTGGTTCTAATATTGATCAATTATTAAAATAAACAATCGTACTATAATTCACTTGCGTTTGATTTTGCTGGCTTTCGCCAAACGAGGCCAGAGAATTGCATCCGACCCAAAAGACGTTTTCAATCTATCAGTTTATCTTTTCAAAATTTCCCTTTACCAGGAATGATCGTATGAGCTTCTTGCGAACTGGCGGCTGTGGGCGATAGTGAATATCACATGACGACGAACTACTGAACTCCAGATGGGTCGGACTCATCATTTGGGAGGACTGGAGAGAAAAACAGAATGCTTCTCCAGCAAATGCAGGTGACACGATGATGATGAGCAATTCGCGTTCTGCACGCGGGCAAATAACGAAAATCATTTTCGCTCGCGAAACACACACCGCGAATGGAAGACGATTTTGCAGCGACAGTGCCCCACAAAGTAGATCATCACGCGCAAGAAACGGTTGCTCATGCATTCGCTTTTGGTTAGCGCGTCACGACGCTGATCGACGTTAAAGTGCTCGGTCAGCAAATATTTCAACAGAACAACTGAGAACTCTCATCGCGATCAACTAAATCACAGTAAAAGTGTTATTTGATGCACAAACTGTCGTCAGCTCGATTCGTGTGGTGGCTGTCAATAAGACGAAAAACGATGTGTCAACCTGCAGTTTGAAAATTAAATTTGTTATTTCCGGCGGGCCGTTTCGAAATTCGCAAATCAACTCACCTCGTATTGCTGTGGATTATTCGAAATGCATGGGTCGGTGGCGAAATTCAAGACATTGATTAACTCGGAGGAGGCCGGTTCAAACATGCTGAAACCAATCAGTTGGTCTCATTTTAGTTTCTCTAATGCAACTTACAGTTGTCCGAAAACCATTTTCTCCGTCTGGTTGTTTTGACCTTTTTTCGAGTAAGGGTTCTTCTTCACGATTGAGTTTCCATTCTTGGTGAAAGGTAACTGAACATTTCGCCCATTTCGATGTCCAGACTTTGACAGCTCGTTTCTGTTTTCCGACGCAATATCTACTTTTGAACTTTTCGCTTTTCTTCTCTTATTTTGTATGACATCCTGAATAAATATTCCATCAAGCACCCCCGCGCAAATGGCAATTATTAGGCAGAAGCCTGCACCATACGTTAGTATCAAAAGCCAGTCCATGACTAATTCGCCAAGCAATTTTGCGAAAAAATAAATCTTTGCAACGGTAAATTTTGTGTGTGTGCGTATGTGTGCGATAAGAAAAGATGAAGCGCTGTGGGGACGGAGTGTATTCGACGAGAGAACGTGCTTACATAAAGTCGAAACTGGTCTTGTTCATGTCGACCTCGTTGATTCAGCGGGTATTAGCGCAAACATTTGAAACTTTCGGCCAGAACCTAGAGTGGCTTCTCCATTCTACGCCGATGCCGATGCAATTGATGATTCCGCCACTCTTCACAACACTCTCGGCGCCAATCATCGCCAAATCCATCGTTTCCATGATGTAGCCGATGGCTGTGTCCAAAATTAACGTGCACTCAATGCCAGCCTTCTTTGATTCGGCTCACATTTTCTCGCCCACGTTATCGGGTGAGCTCCAGGTGACGAACACATGAATCGAATCGTTCGAATTAGCAGCTAGGATCAACGTTTCCAGTACGACTCTAGACCGCGATTGTGTTAGCACTTTTTGAAAAAGCAAAAAATGAACAATTGAGTCAGTCAACAATGAAAAGTCTTCCGAAGCCACTTAAACAGCCGTCTGTCACAAGCTGAGCGCACTGTTTAGCGATAACATTTCTGGCTCCCAGCAAGTTTCTCAAAAACACTTGGCCGCGGTGTAGCATGATCTCTATGCATTCATCCGCCGTTTTGTCATCGAATTAGGTGCATTAATTCGGGAACAGAAAAATTGGATCACGTGAAACAAAGGTGCTAATAATTAGATCATAATTGGATCAAATTTTTTTTTTTAACGAATCGATTTCCTGAAACAAATGAAATCACGAATTGGATCACAATTTCCTCCAAGTGCAAATAAATAAGTTTGAAGTTAAAAAAAAAGTTAAACTAATGAGGGCTTGCGCACCCACGCTGAACGACTCTAACGAAACAATCCAAACGATCCTGGCCGACCTGAACAGTGATTGGTTCATGTACAGTGACAAGAGAACCAGGATCAAAAGGTTGCTGGCGAGAGCCTTCCCAGTTGAGGGGACAGAGTCGGACATTATCGACAAACTCCGCAAAACTCAACTCAAAGACGTCGAATGGCTACAAGTATCGAGACTCTCAACGAAACAGCCACCGCAGCCGACCAACCATCGAACCTCCTCAAGGTAAACTGCATTTCAAAGAGAGGTGCTGGACTACCGTTCAAAATGAAAGTTATCGATGGACTCAGAACTTTTCGTCAATATCAATTTCGGTATAATAATTCCAACTAGTGGAGAATTTCCAAGCTCTGCCGAGGCCAAATTGAAATGAATGCGATGCATACCGTCACCAGGTACTGATTCGCTACTGGTTCGTCTACCTATCGTACTCCTTTCCGTTTCCGTATGTGAATTGAAATTCGGGCCCACGAAGAAATCCGCGGATAACTGTTTTCCTTTCAAAACACGACCAGGAAGCCAAATACTCGTGAGTAGACGTGTGCGCCGATTGAAAATTGGCCGGCGGCGGCGTACCTAGTCGTTTCGATTTTTTTCGGCGGCGGCGTGTGCCGGTATGAGCAACTTGTAATCAGCGCGCCGGCGTGGCGCGGCGTGAAAAAAAATTCAAAAATTTCTCCAACAAAAAAATCAAAGATAATATTGAAATAAACAGAAGTTGGTACGACTGGAAATCCACTCGTCATTTGACATTGAAAGTTGAATGCTGATCGAATCCTATTCATCCACGATAATCATCAATAACTGATATGTGCTAGATGCACATTCTTGAATTTTATCTAATTAATATGGAGCAAATGAATCAAATAAAATAAATGTACTCTGATATATTTTATGTGATTTTTTCAATCGGCAATGTTCGTTCAATTTTGGATTCGACAAGAAACGGTAGTCAGCGCGCCGCGGCGTACGCCGATTGTTAGGTCAGTCGGCGGCGGCGAAGGAAAAATGGCCTTTTCCGGCGGCGCGGCGTGGCGCGGCGTGGCGCGGCGGCGCACACGTCTACTCGTGAGCCGTGATCCGGAGCGCACCAAAAAAAGGGTCGGTAGCTCGCTCCGGTGTGCTTCACGCTCCGGGTTTTTCTCGTCTCCGGAGCCCACTCCGGGCGAAATTTCGCGGTTATTTTGCTTTCGCGTGAAATTTCGCGGTGAATTGAATGAAGCCTTATTTGTACTATTACTAGACCAAGGACTCGTGCACAAAATTCTCCATAGCCGCGCATCAGGTCAGATTCAGTTTCATTTTCTATATTTTGACTTTACGATTCCGAATTTACCTAAATTATCGATCAACGGAGGGTCGTTATGGAGTCAGATGACGTCGCTACGGCGCATCAGGTCAGATTTGAATTTAATCGGTTGAACTCACTTTTCTGAGTTCAGAAATGCCCAATATGACCAAATCTGCCGGGTAGCTTGAGATACAGACGACGCCACAATGGCGACGCTGCGCAGGTTTCTTCATTAGTCGCTCACGAGATTAGATTCGAATCCTATAGGCTGAATTCGTTGTGTCTGGTCAGATCGGGTATTTCTGGCCTCACAGGAGTAAGTTCAAGCGATAGGTTTCAAATCTGACCTGGTGCGCAGCCTGTGGAGACTCAGCAGAGTGCATCCTTTCTCATATTTCAACAATCCCTCTGAAAGTGGATTAGGTTCCGAGCGGTTTCCTTGCAAAAAGCAACAATTATCAATTTTACGAATAGGGGAAGAGTTGAAGATTGCTTTCCTCTCTTTGAGGCAGTTTAGCTAGCTAGTAATCGGTTGGGCATAGCTAATTGGGAAACCATAGGTATTGGGCCGCTAGGCCTGCATAGTGTCGCATGATACTTACACATTGTATGGAAAGCTTACAAATGAATCATGGTGTGTCGACTTATGCTGGCCTGTACATAAATGAATATATTAGACCAGTCATTTTTTTTTTACAAAGCCTCTAATCGGTGCGCTCCACGAAAAAAAAAACGCTGCGGAGCGCTCTGCGCTCCGGGATGGGTTCAGCTCCAGAGCCAGCTCCACTCCGGTCAGTGACGCCGCTCCGGGCCGGATCACTGCTCGTGGGTTGTGATCCACGAAAAAATCTCCGGTGTAGATATAGCAATTCTTAGTGCACTTTCAAAACAGGCCCCCAGATTATATGGCGATTGTTCGCTCAGCCACATATAATATTGCATTGCATTGTTTATATCTAAGAAATCGAGGCCCGGTGGCCACGTTTGAACAGGCTCGACTCCACTATTTTGGACATTTGGATCCGGATCGAATTCGAACCATCGCTTGGAACGTCAGTTGTCACCTAGTGGTGTAAACTGAATGGGCTAACTCTAAACGCATCCAAATTTAAACTGATGACCTTCCATCGGAAGACATCTCCACAGCTTCATTCATATCGGATTGGGACGCACGATTTTCTGCGCGTCACGCAAGCGAAAGATCTCGGAATTATGCTGGACCACAAGCTATCTTTTGCACTTCACGTGGACGTAGTTGTAGCGAAAGCGTCTGCACTAATGGGATTCATCTTCCGCACATGCAGCCGCATGGACAATCCCTACGCGATAAAAGCGCTCTATTGGGCATACGTGAGATCGATCCTTGAGTTTAGAGTAGCTGTATGGCAGCCGTCAAATGAAGTCCACAAGAAGCGAATCGAGGGGATTCAGAAAGAAATCGTTCGAATTGCACTGCGAAAACTCAATTGGGCCCCGATCGTAGGCCGAGAGGACGGATGCGGCCTCATTGACCTCAGCACTCTTGAAGTTCGTCGTCGAATTGCAGATGCCATGGTTACTTTCGATTTGATAGAGAATGTAACCGATTGCCCGCCACTGCTTCAAAATATCAACTTCAATGCTCCGAGTCGATCTACTCGCAACTTCGCACCGTTCCGTCCACCTTCACATCGTACGTCTTACGGAAATAATGAACCAATGACCAGGATGTCTTGCCAATTCAATAAGTTCGCCGAGCTTTTCAGTTATGGCATGAGCCATGATCAATTCAAGAACGAGCTGCAGCGTATTTCTCTTCGCGAATCTGATTAATTTCGTGGCTAGGTTTCTCTTTTGCATATATTTTTAGTGTTTATTGTTTCGACTCATTTTTTGAACAATGTTTTTTATCTTCCATTGAGAGCTTGCTGAGGTGTACCCCATAAGCTCTATGAATAAATAATAATAATAATAACAATCAATACCAGTAAAGATGAGCCTTTGAAGACCCGTCGTCCGTAAATCGAGTGCGAAAAAATTTACGTCTGGCGCTGGTTCAGATGGGCCCGGACGACGAAATTGAACATGTTGTTGATCCAACATTGTTGAAAACATTTTTGAACGTCATTTTCTCGCGATTTAGCTCTGTTCCACTCGAAACAAAAATCGATCTACCATAATCTTCATACATGATCTATTGACAAATAAAACAGATTCGCCGAACCTCCTTGCCAACCACCTACACTTTTTATACCGTTCAACAGGACAAATTTAGTCGGTTTGAACCTATTTGCTTTGCCACCGGAATAATCAATCGTTTTGGGGGGCAATTTGACTGGGGTATCTTGCGCAGTCTCCTCGGACCATATCAAAAATGCATTGGCGTCGCAACAACTCTAATTTGAAGTCGTTGGAGGGAACGGGAGTGACTGGAGTTTCTGTAACTTAATTTTTTTTTTCATTTCTATGTTGGTTCTTTCTTCTTTTTTGTCCTTGTATCGAGTAACCAGTTTTTTTGTTATTATTATTATCAGAGCGTGTACATTGTTATCAGTCGGGCTATTGAGCCTATTAAAGAAATAAATAAATATTAAATAAATATTGGACATAACGACATTTGCATTTGCATTTGCATTTGCATTTGTCCTTGAAATGAGTCGGTGCACAACTTATGAGATTGCTCTCGGTGATTCGACTAACGTTCAATGACAATGATGACGACGACATCGATCGATCGATCGTTGAGTGGATGGTGTGCGTTCCCTGTTCCAAGAGGCTCTGGCCTCCGTCGAGCAAACCAAAACTAAAAACGGTTTTCGTTGATTTTTCCTGGAAATTATCCAAAATACAATAAATTATCGCCGGCGCAGAAATGTCACCATTCACCCGAATGGAGAATGGATATGAAAATCGCTTGAGACAAAAATGTTTGCTTTCAAAATTACGGCGAGTGATTAGGTCCTGGTTCGAGTTCGTAATGCACCCGGGAAGGTGGTGAACGCTACGAGCTCTTATTTGTATTCGTATTTTTTTATGTTTTCGTTTGGTTTTTGACAGAAGGCAATAATGATAACACTAGAAACGACCTACCCCTAAAGTAAAATGTTCCGAGACGGCATAAGCAGTTCCGAGTAGCCCATGGTCCACACCTAATTTTAGGCCTTTCACTTTTTCTCTAGATGGTCACAATTTTTTTTAAATAGCTTTGTCTGACTTTTGTCGGACTTGTGTCGGAAATTATATCTGTCGACCCCGACGTCGGTGCGACACAGGTACGATTCTGCCAAGACACTTATTTTTTTTTTGAAACTTGGAAAATCTGACGACAATCCCATGGACATCCCCCCGACACAGGTCATATATTGGTCAGATTTTGGTCAGATATTGGTCAGATATTGGTCAGATTTTGGTCAGATTTTGGTCAGATTTTGGTCAGATTTTGGTCAGATATTGGTCAGATTTTGGTCAGACATTGGTCAGACTTTCTAAAACCGCGGGAAAATCGCGGGAAAATCGTGGAAAATCGCGGAAAATCGCGGAAAATGAAAGAAAAAAGAATCTGTTATTATAATCTTGAATAATAAGTACATATTTGTGAAGTTTGTTCTTGAAAATAA
>JANSTV010034446.1:0-15589 GCA_027564135.1 Lestremia cinerea
AGCTTTCGGGTTGGAATCATGTTGTTGTCATCGATCCGAATACTCGTCAAATCAAATAACACAATTTTGCCAGAGACCAGGTGGCTGCGGTGAATTGACCATTTCGAATGGGATCCAATAAACGCGATCGTGGCCAGCAGCGCAATTTTTGTTTACACAAAATATTTGCCATCGTGGACCGTTCGTTAACCGTGATTTTAACCTCATCGTCGTTCCGGTCAATTCATTTTCTTCGATTTCGATTGTATTTTCATCGTAAACTTGTTCATTTTTCCGTTTCGTAAAACGGATAATCCGAATGCAAAATGTGTTCATAAAATTCTAATGTTCTTTCTTTTTCCGTCTGCTTTTGTATGCGCCGATGCATTTGATACAATATACTGGATGACTGTGCACTATCATATATGTATGCATAAAATTCTGTCTGTCGGTTTGTTGTGACTCACTGGTGCATTTTCAACAAACTCACAACCAGTCATAACATACAATAATATTATGTACTGACTGGCCTATTTTTCGATGGGGGTAAATACACAAAGCTAAATGTAAATCGATAAATATTTTAAAGTACATACGAGAATCCTCTCTACACACAAATGAAGGAAGACCACACATACACACTCGCACCCACTCACACACAAGCATATAGGCACGCATACAAATACTCAAGAGCAACATTACAATGCCTCGTCAACGGAATCAGCCTGTCGTTTTGTTGATGGTTCGGTTCATCATTTTTTTTTCTCGATATTTTTTTCTTTTCTTTTGTTTTTCATTTTTTTTGTGTGTTTTCCTCATGATTTTCCCTTAATTTTTCTTGTTGTTGCTCCGAACCAGACTGAGACAATGTTCACCTTTTTCCGGGTTATTCGACAGGTCATCTTGCCAACTCATTATTGAAAAGATTTCGCTTTGATCATTTCAAAATTCAAACGTAAATATGAGGGGGAGGGGCTTGATAAGGTAATGATTGTGTACTTACGAACAAATATGTTGCTCATCAATGTTGCTGGCAAACAGAAAACAATGACCAAAATATCTGCCACCGCCAAGTTCACTATAAAGTAGTTGGTAACTGTTCGCATTCTCGGTGATCGTAGAACAACGGCTATTACAAAACTATTCCCAATTAGACCAACTATAAAAACTATCACATAAGCAACACAATAAACGGCTGTCAACGTGACGGAATGACGGTACAGCAATTCCAAATCACGATTTGAATAATACGAATCATTGTCATAGACGCGACTGGCTGTTGTCTGTTGAGGAAGAAAAGAATGGAAAAGAGAGAGAGAGAGAGAGAGAGAAAGAGAGAGGGTGAGAAAGAGAGAGTAAAATTAAAATTAAAGCGAATCAGTTAAGATAACGGTTGAATGGTGATCACAATGCCGACCAGCCGATGGAAAGTGAATGACTTTCCGTCGACGGTTCAGCCTGAGCCGGAGCATTTTATCGTTTGTTTTGAAATGCAAAGGCAGCACCAAAACCGAATTCGAATTTCAAACGGATGACAACAATAATAATTACATTGGTATTCTCTACGGCTACATTGAAATTCCCTATTTGTGCATCTTGTAGGCGCAGCGACGCAGCCTCGACCATCGGATTGAATACCCTCTGCAGACTGATTGCTATTCCCATAGTCTTTACATCACTGTTTAGCTCGACCATTGTTGCCGTTTATGTTTGCCTTTCGACCAGAATCTAGTGTGAAATTGGTCAAAACTCGTCGCGTCGTTAAATTCAAATCTCTCAGAGAGACGTTAAAAAAAATATTGACGTGTACAAAACGACAGTGTTCGTACGCCTTGCACTTTGCCCAAAACGAGAATTGCGGAAAATCTCAATGATATTTTCCAGGTTTTTTTTTCCTGTTTCAATTAATTTTTTTTTAAATTTATATTGATTTTTTGAATTATTTTTTTTTTTTGGAATTTTTTTTCTTCAAAATTTCCTTTTCGAATTTGGCAGCAACCGAAATTGGGAAAAACGGAAAAATGCACAATATGTTTTAATGGCAATTGTTGATTATGTGAAATTTGAATTGAATAAAAAAGGATTAAGACCGTTGTTTAACTGAAGCAGACATATTAGTCGCTTCATACCGATTGTTGAACCAAACTGAGAGTGAAATCAAAATACTTGCATATAAACGGAAAAATAAGGATTGACAAAAGTTCAAACACCCCTCCGCTGGCGCACACATACAATTCGACGGAGACACGCACACCGACAGCAACCCAACGTACGGCAGCTTGCTGCTTGCCACACAGCCATCGCACGCACACACAATGACCAATTCGAAGCACATGAAGCTTTTTGATGCGCGCGCAATTATGTACAAGAAAATGCATTTCGCCTTTACAAAGATTTATATTTCGTGTGACTCGTACAATATTTTTCATCTTTCTGCTTTTCCTCCACCGTGGTCTTTCCTTCTGGCGCTGATCCGTTATCGTTGGCTGAGCCATCATCGTCGTGTCCTCGTCCTCGTCATCGTCCTCATGGCGGTTGTGATCGTTGTCATCGTCATTTTCGTTATATTTTCTTTTCATTCTTTTATTCAACGTTTTTGATTTCAACCGTATTCTGCTTTTTCGGAATTCGGTGTATTTGGCTCCCTATCAACGTTATCGTCGTGTCTTCGTCATCTTCGTCGTCTTCGTCCTGTCTTCAATATGTAGCACATAACAATTTCACTGTTATTTACTCGCCCGCAAATATATATGTCATATTTGTCGGTTTCATATACCACGGCCAGCCAGAATGCCAGTAGTAAATGTTATGTGCATCGGACGAAATGTTTGTGGAAAAAAGCACAACGATGAAGACGATGAAAACGACGACGACGACGACAAAGACGAAGAAGAACAAGAATAACGGCAGCCAAAAAGAAATTTACAAAGTTAGTAGGAAGAAATACTCCAACGGCAAAATAGTGTACAACCGATGCTATGTACTACGATGCGCTCGCCGTGCAGACTATGTTGGGGTCATGTGAGTAAAATATTCGAGCATTTCTCGATTATTTTCATGCTGGAATATTCGTCGAATACACCAATTCGATCAAATAGATTTTTCGTTTCGGGGGTATTTCGCTGGCGTTTTTCATTTCGCCCCGTACATAAACAGCAATTGAATTGAATACAAATATCCAGTTGTGTGTGACAACATGCAGAACCAGAATTGATATTGTGCATGCAATTATATTTAATCCTTCTGATGGAAACTGTTCCGTTTGGTTTTTCGCTGATGTTGTTGTTGCTTTTCCATCGAATATCTTTCTTTACTTTTTGCCCATTTTGCCCATTTTGTCCCCCCTCCCCCGAACCCGGAGCGAATTCAATAAAATTAATTAATGTCAACGTCGATAAATGCAATTCTGGGCATTGACCACATCCAATGGCGAATCGTTGCGTCGTCGTCATCGTCGCTGCGACAATGCTATTATGAATGCAATTTATTTGCAAGAGCATTCTTAATGATAAGCCGATTGGTCCTTGATGAGTGCTTGCGAGAAGTTTATGGGAAATATTGGAGGATTACCTGCAGCCTGAAGGTTGCCAGTCATTATCATTAGTAATATTATTTCGTTAATGCTATCCTCGCAAAGTCTAAGCTTTGAAGGGGTTTTGGCGGAATGCTTTTGTTGCATTTGTCTATTTTCGCGGGAAGAGGCGACTTGCGTCGAGGACAAGCTATTTTCGGATTCCCTCATAAAGGATGAAATGAAATCCGTTGAAAAGGGCTAGAACGCACACACAACCACACACACACACATTAGTGCATTCAACTTGTCCCTAATTGAAATATTATTTAATCTTGATCGCCAAGAGAATCATTTAAATACAAACAACAACAACAACAACAACAACAAAAACGCCCCAGAATCAGAGACCAAAAGATAAATAAACCATTGGATTAGTCGAAGATCGTTTCAAAAAACCCATTTAATTTGTAGCCAACGACAGCCAGAACAACAACTCGACCGAAATGATGACGAAAAGCTTTGAGTTTATCCATTTTTTTGTCTTTTCTTGTGTGTTGGCAAACGAGCACACATTCAACAAACGAGTCGACGACACAACCGAATCCGTATCAAGGCAATGATTCATTTTTCTCAAATCATCATTTGAGATTTATCGAAGCAATCATTCGGTCGCAACGATTGTTGAACGACTTTGAATTGAATATGCATGCAACGGTAAAAGTTTGGCCAAGCTAAGTGGCATTCGGTTCGGTAATCACCGATATTACAAATTCACTTGCTCGTTCGCAATTCGTCGAACCGAAATTTCGTCCATTGTTTTCCACGTTTCAATCACTGACACAGACCGTTTCGCCGTCGTTGCGCCATTCGTCGTTTCAGTGGGATTTCATTTTCCAATTTAGATTTCGTATTTATTCTCGTCTCATTTGGGAAAATCTTGTCGAGAATTTCGAAATTAATTTGCCAACGATTATCGCTAGCGTCTGTTGCATTCCGCCCGCAGCAAGACCACCTTGCCATCCCTCCTATCCCCCAACTCCTCCCGAGCTCATGTAAGTTTTCGCATAAAATCGTAGATGCATGGAATTCATGCGAATGGTTCACTTGTTATTCTCGGCAATAGCATTATGACGCATCATTGTGAGCCTCGCTGCGAAAAGAAAACGATAAATTTCCCCGGAATTGCCTTCGAGAAACGATTCATTCAACGGGACAAAATGTGCTCAAATGCCATTGCACTTGTTTACAACGAGATGTCTCTTCGATAATCGCTTAGCGGATGACTGCCAATGAGCCACTCGACTGAGATTCACGGAATTTTCCCGTACTCTGCGTGACCGATAAGCAGACAAGTCATTGTGCGAGAGTTCATCGACAAATTTCCTTTCCACTATCATTAAATTCAACTGATTACCTTTTGGTGACCTCACAATTTTCACAAATGACCTACTTTCGACTGCATTCGCCGATTGTGTCGTTCGTTTCGTTTGCTTTTCTTTTCGTAAATCATTTGATTACTGACGGCAGTCACCGCATTTCAAGATGATTGACTCAAACAGAAAACTACCGATTCGAAAGCATCGAATAAAAAATTTTCAATTTTCCCTCGTTGCAATTTCAAATTCAAACGGGAAATTGTACGCAGCCATTTTGGCCATATTCACCATTGGACACGACAGATGAACTCAATGGATTGTTTGACACGCTCTGCCGAGATCGTATTTGCGAGCTCCAGTGGGATTGAGATTGAACGAGAACGAAATAGAATTTTCGAAAATTTATTTTGAAAAACATCTTAAATGTACTTTGCCGATTCAGTTCGTTTGGAATTGCGAGAGCAGGGTTCAATGAAGGGGAAACGATGACATGGTGATTCAATGGTGGTTGCCGAATGAGCGTGTGGGCTTATCTGAAAGTGACAACTAGCGGTCCATCGACAACAACGTGCCAGCATCCTCCCCTCATTAAACGTTGCCGTGAATTCCCAAACTGAAACGAAGGAGGCGAACAAAAGAAAAAAAAACCCGCAGTTCGTCCAGTGTGCCCTCGATGATTGATTAACGTCGTTTCCCCTTTCCCTTCTTGTTGCCCCCGGATGAACTTTGTTGCGCTGGTGCACTATCGCCGGATCGTCCACCTTGTCTCGTTTTCAATTGCGGAATCATCTTTCCCAAATGTAAAAGCACACTGTCTCTGGTCGGAAATTCCGCGTTGAAAGCTGATCCATCGTCGTTTTTCAGTTGAACACGGATGCGTCCTCGAAACAAGAGCTCCTGAAATGGTCAATTCTTGATTCAGTCACGTCGTTCGTGAACGCAATGCGCCCCATGTCAGGCAGGTCCCTAAGAAATCACCTTGGATCGCTCCCTTGAATATTGTTTGTTTTCGATTCCAATTCGAAGGTTCGACACGGAAAGCACATCTTTGATTTCTTGAAAGGTTGGATTCTCAACGCCAGCGCTCTTCGGAATACGTCGTCCTTCTTGACGCGTCTTCTTGCTATTGATGTACGCTGGATAAATGCAAATCCATCTGCAAGTAAAATCAACCAGGTACAATGTGTTCGGAATGGCTGCGAGTGAAGAAAGACGTTACCTTTCCCGATCGCTGTGTTTCTTATCGGGACTGAATGGTGTCGGCTGGTGCAGAGCTGCTGCCATTTGGATGTTTAGCTTTTGATTAGCTTTTTATACCAAGAAACCCGATGAGATTATTCTAAAAAATCTTCGATGGTCCAATGAATACAAAAGCGATTGACACTTTGAACGTAAAAGAATTGACGTGACGATGACGTGAACAATGCTTTCTCGATTGGCAGCAATGTTTCTTGTGGAACTCGTGTGGATCATGAGTGTGGAATGCGGGTTGACAGCTGGTCAGCTAAATTCGTATTTTGTGGGTGAAACTGCTATATTCGGTGGAATTAATTCTGTTTTTTTTTTGGGAAATTAGTCCAATATGGAAAATTCTCTGAGTTTTTCCAAGGAAATTCGAAAAATAAAATTGTCGAAACAAGAAAAATCGCCGACATCGATTCCGGAACGAACCCACTCGGCAATTTTGACATTTAACAACATGCCGCTGTACATGGAATGACATGTATATATATTTGTCGACATATATATATATCGATATGTGTGTATATATAAATGAACGATCAGATGTTATTTGAAATACAAAACAGCATTAGAATTTAGCAGCGGCGGCAGACAGTAACATAATAAGAGTCGAATAGTATTTTAGCGCATTACGGCATTATTGATTATTTGTTAGTCGATTTGTGATTTTGTTGAGTTTCATTTTAAGATAATTCGTAATCGACCACAAGACATTTCCACGGAAATTTCATTAGTCAATCGTCGCAATGGATGAATTCAACTATATTCTGTCAAAATGCAACGACAAATCAACGCAGAAGGAACAAGATGCGGTTAGTTGAATTGTTGTTGTTCGTTAGTTTATCACAGGCCAGACAATGATATCATCTCGAATGTCCGAGTCATCGCGCCATAAAAGTGATTATGATTATCAATTTGTGGAGCGAATCGCCCAGTAATTGTGGGGGAAAGCGCGCGGACGGGAAGCTATCACTTTTTCATTAGCTTATCGTTTTGCACACGCAAAACTGAAAAATGGCATGGTCCAAACGCTTGGTTAGGTTTCATTGAACCTGTCAGCCGCAACGTTGGACGGACAAAATTTCGCAAAATGATCAAATTGAATTGTTTGCTTTGCAGATGCTGCTCCAGCCATTTGAATACATCAAACAAATTCCCGGCAAACAAGTCCGAGCCAAATTATCCAGTGCATTCAATCAATGGATGAACACGCCAGATGAGAAACTTAAACAAATCGGTGAAATAGTTCAAATGCTCCATAATTCTAGTTTGTTGTAAGTGTTGAATGTAAACAAGACGAATATTCTAATTTGAAAATCATCTGGAAATAATATTTCGATTCGTTTCGGACGGTTCCCTTCCATTTGTTTACGCATTCAGTCGCATTCGCACAGTGCGATACTCGCATCATGTTTAAAATAGCAAAGAATTTTGCGTTTTGAATCAATCATCAGCGCTAATGCTTATCTTCGTTGATTTCGTTTAGAATCTTTGATGGTTTACAAGGCGAACAATCCGACCGGAATGATTTCGGGTTTGTCAATGATAGATTCATTGTTGGCAAGCGCGATGTTGCCACCGAGGTCGATTTTTTGAATGAGCCGAGCGACAGTCCCAATGGGTATGAGCGATTCTTCCTTCAGACATTCCTGAACGGAGGGGTCAAGGGTCGCATGCAAATGATAACGGACAATCGCCTCTAACACTCAATGTATGTTCATGCACATCCCATCAAGTGAATTTCATTCAGCAAAAGTGATATTTTGTTGTTGTTGTTGTTGTTGTTTTTATTTCTGTTGCTGTTGTCATTGTTGTTGTCTCAGTCTCATTTTGCAAACTCATCAAGAATTTGTTCCGGGGTCGAATCAGGTCATTGAACACAACGAATCATTGATAAACCATAATGTTCTGTTGATTATTCACCAAAAAATCCGACGCGAAATTTACAAGGAGTTTGATATCGACTTTTGGGTCTTGTTTCATTTCAGAATCGATGATATCGAAGATAATTCATCACTGCGGCGTGGGGTTCCTGTCGCTCACTCAATCTACGGAGTGGCCAGCACCATAAATGCTGCCAATTACGTGTTCTTCTTGGCACTCGAACGTGTCCAAGAATTGGGCCATGCCGATGTGAGTTTGACTGAGAGAATGGCACGATCGTGCAGCTTATTTGACTTCCTCAATGCAGGCAACCAAAGTGTACACGGAGCAGCTGTTGGAATTGCACCGCGGGCAGGGCATGGAAATCTATTGGCGCGACAATTTCACATGTCCCACCGAGTCCGATTATAAATTGATGACCATCCGGAAAACAGGCGGTCTCTTCATGTTGGCCATTCGTTTGATGCAGTTGTTCAGCGAAAACAAGGAGGATTTCTCAAAATTGACGTCCATTTTGGGATTGTACTTCCAAATTCGTGATGATTACTGCAACTTGACCAGTAAGGAATATTCCGAGGGGAAGAGCTTTTGCGAGGATCTCACCGAAGGAAAATTCAGTTTTCCCATCATTCATGCGATCAACATTCAGAAGGAGGATCGTCAAGTTCTACGTAATTATACTTTGCTTGAATTTTTTCCCTGATCGGCACTAATCAACGATATCTCTCTCTCATTTCCTCTTGCAGATATTTTGAGGCAGCGAACCAAAGATGTTGAAGTGAAGAAATATTGCATTACATTGCTCGAAAAGTTAGGCAGCTTTGAATACACACGCAATATCCTGGAGCAACTCGATAAAGATGCTCGGGCTGAGGTGAGTCATGAATGTCACATCTCTCATTGAGCGGAGCCATCCAACGTTGCATTTGATTTCAGGTGGCCAGACTGGGACCAAACAAACATCTGGAGAATTTATTGGATGAATTGCTCAGTTGGAAAACGAACGTCTGAGTGCCGAACCGTTCAAAAGGCAATCCCAACACCCGCCAATCGGGCGGAGAGCGAAAGAGAAAACAATCAAAACGAACCTTAATAACTTTCATTCAATGCCAATTTTTGGTTGGAAATTTATTGTTGCCAAAATACATTTTTTTAACATTTTTTAATTTAGATTTAGTTGTAACGAGATCAGTCATCATTTAGTTTGTAAGAACACACGGAATATTATAGAGCAGCCAGCCAGAGATAGAGAGAAAGAGAGAGGGAGCATAACAAACCGACTATAACTGTTGTGATTTATTGAAAATAGGCGGGAAAGTAGGAAGAAAGATGAGAAGCTAATTGGAGAGTTTTTTTTTTTAATTTTTCAAACCGATAAATTTCGTAGAGAAAATGAAGAGGAAAAAAATTAAGACTTGGGTCTTGTACTTAAGTTGGGATGAAATGAGTTATTTAATTTAAATTAATTTATTTTTCTCGAAAGAGAGTGGATTTCTGTGAGTTTTGACGGCCAGAGAGAGAGAGAGAGAGAGAGAGAGAATGAAAGATGAAGTTATTGCTCCAAAGTTGCCTTTGCGGCTCGGCAACGGTCACAGAATCTTACTCAGATCAAACCAAGGCTCATGTTTAAAACGTCGGAAACTGATGAAGACGATAAAAACCATCGACTTTTTAAGAAAATAATGGAAATATTTGAATCGCGCTATTTTCGAGGAAGCTTGTGAGAGATGAAAGTGTCTTAAAATCACCATTGAACATTTCGATAATTTTGAAATGAGAATTTTTGTAAAGTCGGTCGTAGTTCGACCCCGACGGGCGTATTGTCGAGGCGGAGAACGATGAACATATCCCAAATATAGAAATAAATTTGAACAAAAATGGGCATTCACCGAAACTGGTACTTATTGCAGGGCCTCCTCGAGTGTAGTACGCCGATTGGGCTGTATTTGAAAGCCTCTTCCTCAAAGGCAATATTTTGGGTGAAATTGCGAGCCAAAAGTGAAGGATTCTCACCACAACAGGCGATCATTCAAACGCACGCTGTGGCGGATGTTGGGGCTCTTCCCACTTTGCTTTCATTCGCTCGCACTATTCAATCATTTCTGAAATTCATATTTTATTTTTGTTTTATTGAACGGCTATGATAATGTTTATGTTATCCACATTGAATTATAAAAGCAACAAATTACGTCATGAAATTCATACATTCCGATTTAATGGGCAGACATTTTATTGGCATTAAATTCATTTACGGGGGAGAAAGCAGCAGATTTGTTTCATTGACACTGTTTGCCATTGCGAATCAAATGACTCAATTTGTTTGCGAGCTTTTTGAGCTCGTCAGTCAACTCATCCACCTTGTGGCCTGTGTCACGCTCGGTCAACAAATAGTACAAAACCAAATCGACTGGGATTCCATCGAGCCTCGATGTCGTTTGAATTCGGGCGAGATTTTCGGCGACTTTCAGCTGGAAATCGCGCCAAAGACTTGGATTCATTTTGACGTCGGATGGAGTTCCTGTCGATGAGATGAGTAGAGTTAAGTGGTTTAGAATTTCAGAAATGTTGTTTTTCTTTTGCCTCGTTCGGAGGGAGAGGGAAAGAGAAGGAGAGAGAGAGAGAGAAAAAAAAAAGAGAGTGAGTGAGAGAGAGCATTCAAACCACCGGATCTGCATTCACGCATGTGCGTTGTGGAGGTCGGATAGACCAAGCCAAGTGAGATAGGAAGCAATATGCTCGAATTTAATTGAGATTTTCAATTTGAAAGTTTTTCGAAGAGGACATTTTATAAAATTAGTTGTTTGTTACAATAAAGAAGACATTTTTTGCGAATATTTTGGTGTTTCGTATTTTTAAGCGGCGAAAAAGAATTCTGTCTTTTTCTAATGTTGATTTCAATGTCAATGTGGAAGTCGAATCAATCCATGAGAGAAGCAAGCCACACTCTTCTCGTCAAATGACAACCCAGGCGGCGGCGTGATTGCAATCGGTAATCGACGAGGTGCTCGATTGACAAAAAACCAACAAAATCTCTTGAAATTCTCATTCTATTTGTGGCTGCTGGTGGTGTCTGACGGTTTTTTTTTCGAACCAAACTTGCTCGCCTTCGATCAGGACTTCAAGATGGTCAAACGGAAGAGAGACAATAGGTCTAAGACTAGAGCTGGAGCCGAGCCAAAATCGAAACGTGGTAGATCAAGAAAACCAGTTACTGACGTGGAGGAAGCTATTGAACGGATAAAGGAGCTAAATGTGAATACGATGACGACCAGCAAGGACCACGTGAACGAAGAAGCCTGGTGGCTTGTGAAACAAGCTAGCGGTTTCTTTGCATACGAAGATTTAACCAAAAAAGAGAATAGAGCTCACATTGATAGTCAACTGAAGCCGGTGGATGACGCGATGCAAGAGAAAGGCTATTGTTGTGGACGATATTACACGTTCACCCACCACTACGATTGCGTCGTTACCCCTGGTTGTATAATCGCAGCGGAAGAGCTCTATCAAAAATGCTGGTATGAAAACTCCCTCTACCGCGTCTGTCTGAATTGCTTCCAATGGGAAACGGCAGGTGGAAAGAAAACGGTCACCGTCCCAAGTCGATCCTCGTGAGTTGTTTAATGAATGAACTTTATATCACTCGATAATCGGCCATCTCTTTAGGGAGGTTCCGGCGAATCTTTTCGAACTATGCCGAAATGATAAGTTGTATTCCGAAGATGAAAACGCTGAAGTAGGTGAAGAAAAATTCGTTGAATGCACGCAATGTCACCGGAAACAACACGTGATTTGCGAAATGTACATCGATGGCGTCAGCCCAGAGCCGTTTTTGTGCAGAAAATGTTCAGGCCCTCCCCCGCCAATCAAAGCAACCAAGCTAAAGACAACACAGCTCAGTGAGCACATCGAGAACCTTGTCAGGGAAAACATAGAGGAAGAGGAAACGCTGAAAAATGTTAAGAAAATCGAAAGAACAAGGAAGATCTCCATCCGAATGCTGTGCGACAACTTTGAGCATGTCCCGTTGAAATTCTACCGAAAATCCCGCCCCTCGCACATCAAATTTCGAGAGAAAATTATTATGGCCATGCAGGAAGATGAGGACGGACAAGATGTGTTGTTTTTCATAATGGTATTCCACGAGTTCGACGACACGCCTGAATGGGCTCCAAACAGCAATCGCATCAATGTGTATTTCGTGGATTCCGTGCCTTTACTGCAGACCACCATCTCGAGAGCCAAGATCTATCATTGGATAATGCTCGGATATGTGCAATACACCTGCGAAACGGGACAATTCACGCATCTTCATATCTACCATTGTCCACCACTGCATGGTCAGGAATTCATTTTTTACCACCATCCCGTCGATCAAAAATATGCGGATGGGGCGAATTTGAAAAAATTCTACGAAGATTTTCTGGTTTTGCTGGAAAGCAACAACTGCATAATTCAGCCTCCTGACCATTTGTTCGAACACTACAATATCGATTTGGAAACGCAAGGAGAACCGTGGAAACTGCTGCCATATTTTAAAAGCGATCGTGTAGCCCAATGGTTCGAGACGGACCCGGCGGAACGTTGCATCCAATTATTGGATATAAACAAAAACAGTTTTCTTATTGTTGAGCTGAATCGAGTAGGTAAATCAACTTCATGGTCATCGCTGAAGCTAACTCTTTCCAATTGCGCAGGAACTAGATCTGGGGATTGGACCCAAAGATGAAATCGTGAAATTCGCGGAGAAAAATAGGAAGACTACAACACAAATCCAACGTCTGACTGTGTTCTGGTATTGGCACCAACAAAATTATTTGGAATATTCATCAAGAAGAAGGGCTCGGTATAGTACTGCGAGGTTTATTTTACACGTTAGGACCTTTCGAGAAGAGGCGGAACGCAAGAAAACCAAAAAAACAGATGCCAAACCAGCGGCAGCCACCGGACGAGCCACTAGAAGTAGCGCAAGACTGGCGAAATAATGTTTTTTTTTTAATTCGATATTTAACCAGTACAAATTTGAAATGTTTAAAATCGCGTCTCATTCTGCAATGAGCAAATAAAACTCAAAATTCGAATTTCAAATTCATTTATTTCATCGGTCTGTTGACTAGCTTTGTCAATTTCTCAATTCATCAAACCTTTGTGATTGCAGCGGAGGCAATTCAGAGGCCGTCCTTGATCGCGGAAGCAAGTCAATGACTTTTGGTGTCAGCCATTTCCGGCTGCATAACATTCCAAATGGGAATTGGTTCAATCCTGGAAAATGATGCAAGCGCAAATATTCACGCATCTCCGGTTAAAAATAAATACGCTCGCTAAATATGTACAATTGACAACGAAACAAATGAGAAAAACCAATGCAATTGTCATCACGAATCAATCAAATATTCAAGTCGGACATCATTTTCCGGAAATCAGTCAACGAGCCGTAACTATCAAAGTCGTCCAAATGCCGCCGCTGAGGCACAACATTCTGCGGTCGCGGCAATGACAATGCCACCGGCAGCAGCTCCGGCATAACGGAATGGTGTGTTATCAGAGCGCGCAGCGATGAAAACTCCTTGGTGAATCCCTGCAATGCAAATGAAACGTCTTTTGAAAATCGTTCAGTCGCACCGGACCTTCGCCCGCACTCACCTTGATTTTGTATCCTCGCACCGTTTTCAAAATCAAATAGTGGGCGACCTTTGGCGCTGGCGGTGGTACTCGCAACGACAATGCAAAACAGCCGGGCTTCGTCGTACTCTGACGCACCAAAAACGCACCAGGACTTTGACGGCACAAGACTTCTAGCGATATCTCGCGCGGTATGCCTGCCTGAAACCATGCTGTTCCCTTCAATTCATTCTGTTCCGACAAGCTCAAGCCTTCTATTCGGAAGGGCATCGACGATTTGAACACTTTCGGACTGGAATTCGCTTTGGGAGGGGACGAGAGAAACATTCGAAAATTTATGGTATTCGTGGATTCGACCAATTGCCATTCGCTTATCGTCAACTTACCACTGCTTGTTTCACGCAGAAAATTTGTCTTCAGATCCATTTCACAAGTGTCCTTGTATCCCCTGTCTAAGACCGATGTTAACGATTTACGGCATGAATCACCAAATTTACTGGAAATTATTTTATCGGGATCGCAAATACCTTCATTTACATAACCATCGGATATTGTTTGGGTCGAACCAGATGTCGTTGACGGTGTATTCAATACTAATGGACGGCTTTCTTCGGTCATTCGCATTAATCCCATTGTTAGACGCTTTACCTATTTCGTTGAGTTGAACAAAGTTAAAGAGATTCGTGTTAGTTTTGAGGTCATTCACTCGGGGGGGCGTCCGATGGGGTTGGAATCCAAAGTCATTTTCCTGAAGGAATCATTCACAGAACTTGCAGAAGTTTTGAATTGAATGGAGGCGCCATCAACGTGACTTCTGTGAATGATCACTTGGCCGGAAATTCAACACAAAACAAACAGACATACCAATGGTGGTTTGTCAATTAATCGACGACAGTTATTCATTTCGGTGGGTGAATTATCCTCTTCCGAACTCGGCGACCGAGATGGATTATTGTGTAAACTATCACTGTCACAGCTGCAAAAGCGCAAAGAAAAGCAAACGGGAATTATTGGAAAGTCATTTGCGGAAAAAAAACAAAGAAAACAACACTCACTTTAAATTCGACGTGGAAAACAAGTGGATGGGCCTTTGATGATTCGGTGAACCATGATAGGTTGTGTTTGCTCGTTCAACTGTAATTCGAATGTCTTGCATGCCGCTGTTGAAGTTATTTATCGAATTAACGGTAATGATATCAGAGCGGCTGGTCCAGAGTGGTCCGTTGAGGTGGCGCTGTCACACGAATTTAGGTCCTGAAAGCGATATCCAGTGTTGGTTTGTTATTTGATTTGGCCAAAAGCTTAGCAAAAATTGAAGAAAAAAAAATGAAAAGAAAGAAACAAAATTGGAAATTAAATGAAAATCCATGGATGCGATTACATCGTTGAATGGAAGTATCAATGAGAGATACTTTCGCTGAGATCATATGACACCATTAAAAAGTTGTTCGGAAATCCATTTGAAATTAATTGGAAAACTTTTCAATTGTCCTCATCGAGTGTGACTTTATGATTCAAGATAATATTCCGCAGTAAATGACACTTTGGATATCAAGAGCTTTCGATGTACTTGGAACAGTTTGTCTGGTGGTCGTTGTCAACGCAAGTATTCCAATTGGATTCCGATGGAGGACCTTCGATGTGTTTGATAATGTTTGAAGCGAAATGGTAATCAAACATGGTTTGACTTGAAAATCAATTGAAATGACGAAAATTAACGCCAAACCTCAAACAATTTTCAAGCATTTAGCTGTAAGCCGCCCAAGAGTGCGTCGTCGCATCTCACAGCCTACCGATACGTGCCAGCCAGACGATGTCTGTTTGTTTTCCTTTTTATTTCGCTTCCATTCTTCCGCTCTCCTTCGGAGATGTGAGCCAGTGAACGGCAGTGTGCAAGCATGCTTGGAGCCCACATGATAAATCAACCCTTTTTAAAGTGGGATTTTCGATTTGCTTACACTGGGGTTATATTGAT
>JANSTV010034557.1:311-15579 GCA_027564135.1 Lestremia cinerea
ATTATTAAATAGGTAATACACAGAGATGAAAACAATAACACTTAATGGCTAAACGTTAAATCTAATGCGTGATGTGTTATGCGGTAAATATGATTGGAACTCGATCGATCGCATTCAATAACAATACTAGAGATAATCGATTCTCGATAGTAGAAATTTTTTCGGGATATTTGTTCAATTGTAATATTGTTTCTGAGTCGCTTATTGCGATGTAAACATTGTTGGTTCAAAAACGATACACAAAACGTTGAACCGGTTAAATTATCAAGAGAAAAAAAATAAAACGATATAAATCAACACCGTTCAATCGAATTCGAATCGTTAGTAATCATTGATTGGCACAATCATATTCGTAAAACTGAAAATATTTGCAGTTTTTTTTCTCTCCGTGTCATTTGCGTACGAAACGGGGAAAAGTAAAGTGTTGGTGAACGTTTACGTTTGAGTCGTCGTCTTTGTCGTTTTGGTCGTCGTTGTCATCAACATTGTCGTCGTCGTCGTGGCTGAGGAACGAATTATTCATTTACATTATCGATGACGGTTTTTTGACAGCACTGAAGATTACTCGTTAATCAAGAACGGCACCGCGAATGAATTGGCTCAAAGAATGAAAATAGCTAAGCACCAAACAAGCATACAGGCAACATTCGAAACCAGAAAACCGAAACCTCGATGTTGTGATTTCACAATAACTTCCCGTTTCAATATAATGAAAGGAGCAATATGAAAGATAAAAAAAGCTGGAAAGAAATATGTTGCGCCATATTTCAGTTTTTGTTGTCTTGCTCGGATTCGTTTCGTTTTTATTTGTGGAAAATTGAAAAACGTCGAACATATAAACCCAAAATCTCTTTCAGCAAAGTTCATGCAAGGCATTCTTGTAAGTAGAATGAAATGAGATTTCATTAATGGCCCAGATGGAATACGGATTGTCAAAAAAGGCCAACATTTCAATGAGAATGCCATTTGAATTTGACTATTGTATGTTTCAGTTTCACATTTGATGTTTTTTTAACAGAAATTTCAATTGAAATCAGTCAACAGCGGAACCAGAATCCATATATAACAAAGTCATCCCTTTCTGGAAAACGGCAAAAAACGAAAGAGAAAAGTAACAGGGTGTACGGAAGATAAACCACGGTGCGCTCGACGGAACGATAGACAAACACACACACTTCACATTATATTTTTAGAAGGTTACCCAGAAATACAGGAGGATTATGTGTATTTTGCTAGACTAATATTAAAATAAAAAGAAAGAAAATACAAGACAAATTAAGACTAGAAAATATCGTCTATGCCAAAAAAAAATTGGACGATCAAAGAAGAGTTGTTATGTGAATTCTGATATGGAAACTGTCCCATAAACAAATAATAAATTGATAACAATCGGAACAACAAATATGATTATGATATGCACATCACGAACATTATTAAGTACAAACACTTTCCGTTTATTTTATTCTTTTTTTGCTTTTCTTCGCTTCTTCTCTTCTTTTTGATTTACTTTGCTTCTCTCTTCGAATTTTTATAACTCGTTTCGGCCGTTTTCAAATCAATGGGCAATACTTGAGATTTTACGGCTTTTCGAAACTTTCTTTGCCAATAATAATTTTAATAAACTTTTTTCTCGCACCTAAAGAACTTTGAATGTGTAGAAATTTTGCATATTTTCACATAAAAAATGATTCGAACGTCCAAATATCACGATATCACGACATCAATAATCACGCTTCGTATTTTATGTCATTCACATCGCATTTCGTTCGATTCGATGTTTCTAATGCGATGTTTTGCGACGATACATCTGAACGAAATATTCGCGCTTCGTTCAATGCGTGACAGTGAACTAGACACTATTCCGGATTCAATCAAAACAATAGAAAAAAATCGCAAAGACAACGATTTGAGCTTGAATGAGTTGATGATGGTTTTAATTGAATTTCGCTATTATAGTAAAGTAGTAAGTTGAATTTAATCGATGCATTTTTCCATTATTCGATATGATATGAAAAACTCACTTTTCCCCACTTTTTTTTGCTAGGTGCCAGCCATGTGAGGATGAAGCAGAATCCTATTTATTTGATGTTCGGTCATCCACCATCCATGACATTAATTTGCAACCTCGTCCATTCCTTCTGGAAAATTATTTTTTTCGGGAATTGCATATCATCTTTTTGGTTTTCGAATTCTTTATTGCATTGAGTTCGCTTACATAAAATAAAATATGAAGAAAATATAAAAAAAAATCTCAGCAAAATTAAATGAGCCCCGTTCTTCTTGTGAACTCTTCGTTTCAGCGAACCTTGTTCCAAATATATGTCTTATGTCTTGAATTATTAAGTGATTCGCATCCACAAAGATGAAAAAATTAATATCAAGTACTTTTGCCGGATATGCTATCCTCCTTCTAGCTCACAGAACAATATATTTGAATTTGAATAATGGCGAAACGTCCTCGAATTTTTTTTTTTGCATGTAATGATTACAAGGGATTCTCCATCGTCTCCATTACATTGGCCAATATATTTCTATTTTGATTGAAATATTATTTATTTGCTATGTTTTATGTTTATACGATCATAATAACGCATTAATATTATTATATATTATATATATGATCTCGATTTCACTTGCACAATGGTTTTATGTGCAACGAAATGAAACAGTTTTATTCTCAGACTCTGGTGGCATTTACGACTTCGTTTGATTCTCGCATCCTGGCCGCGCGTTCAATGAAAGATATATGGAACGGTAAGGGAAATATCTTGAAAAAAATGTTCTCTGCGTTTTCTTTGCTCGGCCATTTGACCATTTGCTTTGCAGGTGTGTCCTTTTAAGACTTTTTCTTCAGGGTTTCAATCCACTGGGCAAAGAGCAAATTTCAAATCATTCGAAGGCAGCTATATTGGGAAGAAAAAAAAGCTGCTGAATTCAAGATATTTTCTCGATTTTTTTTTATTCAGTCGCATAAATCACGAAGTTTTGCGGAACAAATTTGCGATCGATACACCACAGCACGGTCCGAGCAAATGAATAAAATCTGTTGGATAGACTTATAGTTGATATTGTTTGTACAGCTACTGCCAGTCGACGTCTCAGTCGTCATCATCATGATCATCTTCTATATCTTCTATAATGTCGAATTCGACAGTACCCGCCAGCGACGAAGACGTCCTCCTTATTCTCCTCTTCGTCATCATCTCTCGCTTTTGTTGTTCTCTTCACAATCTCTTCATCACTTCGAAAAGCATATAAGCAAACTCTAGCAAACCCATGCAACACATCATATTCAATATAACCGCCGATTGTATTATTTATAAATCTATACGATTTTAAAATAAAAATATATTTTTGTTGAAGAATTTCAATTTCGGTTATTGTTTGAAAATCTCGGCTGGTCCGTACGGTCCCTGCTTCATGTGGCCGATTGGATATAGATGTGACTTTATCCGAACCTCTAGTTGCCAGTCGATCTCCGTTGCGTGTATATTTTCAACTGGCATTGCCGCTGGTAAAATTAAAGTTAGTAGCTACGGTTGCTATTGGTACGGGCCGTGTAAATCACTGAATCGCTTTTTGTTGTCGAGAAAAACGCTCCCAGCTTTCGCCTTCGACACAAAATCGGCAAACGAAGAGCAACGGAGCTGAAAAATAAGCGTTTTTCTGAAGAAATCGAGACGGTGACAAACGCACATTTTTCGCTTTTCATTGTGCTTCAGTTGCTGCTCTTTTGCTCAAATTGCTTCAAATCATATATTCGTAATCGGTTTTTTCCGCTCGATCATTTCGGCTTGGCCAATGTGAAAGCATTTGCCGTTCGAAGAAGGCAAGCGGCGAAAAAGCAACGTCGACGGGGAACAAAAAAAACATAAGGAGCCATTCAGTTGGATTTATTGTATCGCGAATGATATTGTAGGCAAATGAGAATATCAAACGAAAGTTTTAGAGACACCAGTTGATTTATTTATTTATAAATTTATTAAATTTCATATTCAACGTGGCGCGTGAATTGTCGGTCGGTTTTGTTTTTCGACCGAGTGTTTTGCCATTCGGGACGGCTGAGTGTTGGGAGGTCTTTCCTATGCGAGCCATACGAGCCGAAACATATCGGCTCGGGTAACATAATACGACGAATCAGCGCTAATGGCTGAGAAAAACATCCTTCATGATTCCGTAGTCTGTTTATCAATGTCGTCATGGTAATTTTTGCGTATCACATATAGACTGCATGATTGATATGCCAACGATGACAATAGTTTTTGTTGCTGCTGTTGTTATTCTCGTCGATTCAACTAGATTTGCGCTGTGTTTGCCAGCCAGCATTTCGGTTGCTTTGAATAGAACATTTTACGTTAGCATTTATTCGGTCGACGCCTGGCTACTTGTGCAAATGCTCGACAACTATTCGCTTTTTTTCATTATGCCTTTCTTTCTCCCTCCTCTCGATTTTCTTCCGTTTTCAACAAGCTAGCAGCTGATGTATAATCGTGTGTAGGGCTTACCGTGTGTTGATAAAATAATAAGAAAATTTCGAATGACAAAAGTAGTGAGCTGTTGGAGATGATTATTTTCTTGCAAGGCGGTAAGCGGTGACCGTTTCAGCCCACTACAACAGAATTGGTCACATCAACGGGCAACGATACAACAGTCTCGCTGACGAGGACACCGATTACGACGAGGATACGTCGAATGCGCTAGCGACCATTGGTTGTTGTTGGCGCTGTGGCACTGAGTTTATGCCACAATCGTCTGTCGGTTGGTCGGGCGTTTGGTCGTGTAAGCGGTTGACTATTGACTACTTTGCTGTCGGGATGAGATGAGAGCTATCAGAGTAGTCAAATTGGAACGAGAGACGAGATTAGACATACAGAAAGAAACAAAAAGAAAAGAAGCAGATCGGTAGAGAATAAAAAAACGAGAAAAGCAAAAAACGAAGCTGAAGCAGAGAAGCGAAAAAATCGACCGAACCAGACAGCAAAAAAACACTGAAGAATTAAGAAAACTGCCGAGGAAAATCTATTTGAAAAATGTGACCTGCATATAAATGAATGAATGTTAAATTAGTGGATTCAACAGATTGCTATTTGACGTTATAAAATAAAAGAAAACGGGTGACTATAGGAGAGATTTAAGATCGGTGCCGAATAAAAGTTCGCTTGTAGTGTGGTGTGCAAAGTAGTGTATTTATCGTGTGCGAAAGAAGTTGAAGTGGAAACGGACAAGCGAGAAGAACGCAAAGTGAAGAAAACATAAAATAAATTAACAGAAAAACAAAGAAACAGCTCGTAGATAAAAATTTCTGGTTTTATTGGTCGATTTAATGAATTTTCTCTTTTTACGATTGTTCCTCAACTGAGCGCCAATAAATGGTTGAATTGTGCGTGACTGCAAAACGAACAGCAGCAGAAAAGAAAAAAACTAGAGTTTCTGCAGAGAGAATTTAAAATTGCATTCAGTACATTCGGTACAGGAGATTTGACTTAAACATTTCATTTGAGGTAGCTGCGTTACCAAGTCGAACAAACACACACACATACAGAACAGCACACTGGGCAAAATCATTCCCGACACGTAAACGGTGAATGAGAATCAAGTGGAAAAGTGAAAGTCAAAACGAGAAAATTCCAAAGAAAAGAGCAAGACTTGCTCTAGAAAAGGTCACGAAAATGTCAACGTCAACATTAGGCGGAACCGATCGAGAGCAACAGAAAATCCGATACGATGCATATTTGTTCCAACGGCGAATTCTGTTTGGTTGCACACTGACGATTGGCATTGCAGCAATTATTTGGACCATAGCGATAGTCAGTGATCATTGGTTCATTGTGGCTGGCAAAGAAGGTATAAATCGATTCCAATATCCTAATTCACAAATGTAAGGTGAAGGGGTACGCATCGCTTAAAATCGTAAAATGGCTTGGCAGCGCAGAAAACGGCAAAAATGATGATGAAAAATGAAAAAAGGCAAAGCGAACATTGGATTTTTTATAATCGTCGTATTTCATAAAGTTAATGTTATTGAGCAATAAAATCCTGAATAAAATTAGTTATCCCACGCTAAACGTTAATTAAAAAAACGGAACAAGAACACAGTGCGAGCGAACGCATCGAGTATTTGTCTTGTCGGGAGAAATTAACCAAAGCGGATTTTTTTTTTGAATTTTCCCTACATTTCATCATCTGATTTACCTCTCTTTTTTGTTTTTTCACTCTCCCGACGAAAAGTGTTGCGCTCTTGTACATAGTTTTCGTTATTTCTCAAAGGTGATAGATTTTATGGGTGCTCGTCGGTTCATTGAAAACGCTACTCAGTCCACGTCCACACGACTAGCGAAAAGTTGTGCTGCAAAATATAGTCCACATGTCAAATGTCGATTAAATGAACCACATGGTGGTTGGTGGCGTATTGTTCGGCTTATTTCAGGTTGCGCACATTTTGTTTATCACAGTGAAAAGAAAAAAAAAACAAATTAAAAAAAAGAATGAGATCATTAAAATTGTAATGTTTGGTACCGAACAGCACAACGGCAGCGTTTATTTTGCCTCCGGCTAAAATTATTTTCATGGCAAAGCATCCATATAGCTTCACATTCCAAAAAAAATTTACGATGGTTAGTCGGATATTATTTATTTGAGGATGTCATACCAAATAGATTCCATTTTGAATTTCTCTTTTTCTTTTTTTTTCTTGCATTTCTTTCGGTGCTCTATTCGAAATTAACTCAGCACACATTTCTCTGCGCTAATGACGATGAGTCAGTAATTAGACACTGTGCCGAAGTGTTTACCGTTCTAAAATGTTATCCGGAAATGAGATCTTCGCGCTAGACTTGTGTGCCGGCCAGCGAGTGTCATTCGACTGAAATTTTTCTTTTGTTTACCATTTACAGATATTTATATTCCAGCAACGCGACGCTACTTCAAATCATCGCACACTGGCCTCTGGCGAATGTGTCGATATGCCTTGATACCGACTTTATTGGCTAATTCAACATTTGTCACCCGGAATTTCACCACTATTGCATTGACGAATTCATCGCAGATAAACAGTATGAAGAACCAAACGGCTCAAGAGGAGTACATTGGAGATTTCTTGAATGCAGTCAATGATTTGCCGGATCCGGTTACGAAAATCGATAATACATTCAGAAAAGCGTTGTTTTCTCAATGGATAACCAATTCCAGTCATTTCAGTCGGTTGAAAAACATCTACAAGACCATATCCGATGCTGAACAATTGCAAAACGGATCGAACGATGTTAAATACATTCTAATTGATCCAACGAATGCCACCGAAATAAAACGTAATCTTGGAGCGGCCATTGCAACGGTCTTGATAAATGGCACGGAGCACAATTATATTGTGCCTGCTGGCCTAAAATCAGCTTTATTCGATAATTGGGAAGAGAAACCCAATGTTTTATATTTGCTTTGGGCATTCGCTAGAGATATGAATATTTCGATTGAATCTTCGATATCTGGCAGTTACAAGGCAGTCCTACAACCACCGTTGCCACCGAGGAAGGGGATGATTCATGGAGGCTATGAGTACAAGCCATTTGGTAGGTTGGAGGGTTGTTATACCCTTACGGTCGTTTTTGATGCAGAACGGTTTCGGGCATTTCAATGTGTGTTACATGTGTAGCGGTGTAGGGTCAAATACAACTCGAATCGGAACGACTTCGGTCGAATAAAAAAGAGCCCAGCCCGATGCATACAAATCAGTCAGTCATTACGCACGAAATAGTAGGCATTGATTCGACCGCCTTTTGAGCTCCTAGCCCACTAGTTCACGCCGAATGACAGACGCTATGCTATAAATGGATTCGTATGTATCCAAATGGCCTCTGGAATGGAACGGGAAATTGGCAACGGAACATTTTCGATTGGATCATTATGTCGTTGACAATATTCCATTCAACGAACAGGTTGCGATGCCCAAACCACTAAGGACAATCGAACCCCATTTGACAGCTCACACCGACACGTTGCTCAGCTGAAGACCATATGGTCGTTGAAATGTGATAATCGTTTTCTATCATGTTGAAAATAAATTTTGCGAATTGAAATAAAATTGATCCAATGAAGCTATGAATATCAGTGAAACGTTGAAAAATCACTGAGGAGTTATGCTTTGAAAGAATCGAATCCAACAATTTATTACATATTCCTTAATTCAATACTTTCATTTTATTCAACGAAACCGTTACTGTCTTCTTTGTTCACAGAAAAATGCAAGTTTCATAATTTTTTCCCAACTGATAGTGAAATTCAATCAGATCCGGCCATGGACGATATTATATTAGGTATGTTGCTTCGCCCCATTGTTTGTTTATATTGTTTGCTTTCGAAGCAAATGAAGAATTCAAGTAAATTGTTTTTGGCAAACATTCATCGTCAATTGTATTTATAGTTTGTAGAATGAAAATAGCGAAAATTTGTAATTGAGTTGAAAATTTATTACAATGTTGTGATTGAACGTTAGAATCCCATCAGAATTGGCTGTGGTCTGTCTCCTTCGTGAGCAGTCAGTCGTCAAATGATTTGTTTTTCTGTTTGTTCCGCTTAGATTTTATCTTTTTTGCTTTGATTTTCGCATTGTTGTCGTCTTCGTTTTATGGCACTGCCACTAGCAATGTCGCCATTGCTAGAATGTTCGGTGTGGAATGTGTGCAAATCGGCCAGTTGCTGATTACGATTTTGACATATAGTATCGCCGGGTCTGAACAGACATTAAGAGCCGCAGTGCAACATGATACGAATATCGCATCGACATCGATAATTTTTATCCAGTGCCTCAACCGAAACCATACCGTTCTCAGTTGATTTGAGTGATCTAAAAATTAATGATATTTGACATCACTCACCCTGTCTATTTGTTTATGCCTATCATTCGTCTTCAACGCAACATTCTATTTTGGTGTCTATTATTATTGTTGTCGTTCCTTTTTTTAAGCATTTATTTCTGTTTCTTTCTTTTATTTTCGCTTTATTTTGAAATTTGTTTCTGTAAACCATCTACTCGATTAGAGTTTCTGATCAGTCGTCGTTTTTCTCGTCGTGGAAAGGAATGAAATCGCTTCAAGATCAGGCACAGCAGTAGAGAAAACCAAAATAACAACAACAATCGTTGAACGGCCGAACAGAAATCCAATGAAGAAAGCAGAAAAGCTTGATGATGATGATGATTGAGTTTATCCAAAAATATATTTTTGCATTTGAGTAGAACATCTGTTGCCATTGCCACGTTTATGATTTACGTTTCACTTTGTCACCGAGTCGTGATTATGCAACCGACCAATGGACCATTAAATGTTCGCGTAGAAAAAGTGCATTTGCATGTTCGTTGGTTATAATAAAGCAAATGGCATAGTAAATCTGCAACGATGTGCCATTCGAATAAATTCTCGAACTGAGATGAGAAATAGCATATCTCGTCGATATTGTGATTGTCATAGAGCCGACCCTTTATTACGTAACGCTCTCAGAGGAGGGAGGGGGTCAGCGAAAGGTGACATCAGAATAGGAGGGGAGAGGGGGTTTTTTTTGTTGGGTTACGTAACGTTTTGAAATTTTTGAATGGTGCCTTTGGGTAAAAACTTATTTGGCTAAATTCTTCCATATGATCATTTTGGAAACCACTTGGATGATAAAAAGAAGCCAATAGACCCTGATCTGGAAAAACAATCCTTGTTTCGATCTGGGGTGAAACAGTTATTGATTCTTTCCCAACAAATGCCAAAAAAATCGGAAGCCCGAAAATTCTGACCTGACAGAATTGTTGTTCCGGGACACTGCATGGAAAGACGTTCATGTCCACCAAAGCCAGTGTTTGCTTCAAATTATGAAATGCAACTCTCTTCCTTCCTGCAAGCCTCCTCGTAGCACAGTTTTACATTCGATTTGAAACGATCGCGTTCTTCTCCCGCCAATTCGCATTTCACATTCACCGCTAGATCAAGCGCAAATACAGCAACAGAAAGACAGTAAGAACTTGAAAATTGGTCAGTTTCTGTCGCTGTTCGCTTGTAAATCGATCGCTTCCAATAACAATGTGGTTTATGATGCATACTGCGCGCATCTGTGCTTTCCAAATTGGGATCGCGAACGTGCAAAAATTGCTCCAAATATTTTAGCACAATCTGTACTATGAAGAAGCACGGTAAAATTCACAAACAAACTAATTCGTTTCGCGAGAAGCCAATACGCATTGGATCAAGGTGTAATAATGAAGTTTCGGCTGTGTTGGATATGACGTTGGAATGTGTCATGTCGAGTGACTGGATGTGGATTTGGAAGGCGTTGATTCTTCTGCGGTTGCTAGCAAAGAACAAGGTGACCTGCCAGAAGTCACCACAGAAGATCACCTAAAGGCCGTTTGGGAAGAGCTCGAGCTGAAAATTGATTGAATTATACAATAAAAATGTGAATGATTCAAAATTGTGTAAATACTATTCAAACGTATCGTGTTCATTGATTTTTAGTGCAAAGAAATCGAAAAAATTAGCGAATCCAATTTTTTTTTGGTAACGTTACGTAACAGGGGGGAGGGAAGATATTCGTTTGTGACATGGTGTTACATGAGGGAAGGACGGTGTCAAAAATGGTCATTTTGAGCGTTACGTAATAAATATACGGCCCTATAGCGGCTTTATCTTCAACTTCTTCTTTTTCTTCTTCATTTTCATGTTTTTTTCTGTTTTTCTAGATTTTTATTACATTTTTCTAGCTTTTCATGTTAATTTCTATGAATATCGTTTATCTGTGAAATCCCCCATTAAAGAAATGCACGCGCGTCGTCAAAAATTGTATTACATTTTTACAACTTAATTACGATTTAATTGCGGGAGCCATTCACCATTCAACACCCATATGCGATAGAAGTGCAATGTATGACTAACCAAAAGCGATCGTCCATTGAACGACAATATTCATATAACTATAAAAGGCATATATGTATCAACAAACTGCAAGCATCCATTCCTCTAACAATTTCAACATAAAAAAAAGCGATTGAAAAAAATTTATGAACTTGAACTTGAACATCAAAAACAAAAATAGAGAAAGAGAGAGAGAAAAAAAGTGTCCACTCAAAATGTCTACTAACCGCAAAATATATCAACAATGAATGCAATACAGATACCAAATCTAACAAGAACGACCCCAGACCAATTTCAACTTTTCACACATTTTCCAATTATGGAATACTTTCAGGCCGAATTATACCTCCACGAACTGACATAAAAACACACAAGATGCATTTGGACGAAATTGAAGGTAACTAAAATTGGTTTTTTACCAGCCTGCTTTATCTCACCATACACGCTTCCATCCATCTTCGCACAAGTCCACACAATACCTAATTTTGGTCGAATGAGCGTTTCATATTCAATATGAGTAGCAATTTCCAATCGAATTGCGTAATTTTGCTACGATTCCTGGAGAGACATTTTTGTCTCTATAAAAGATTTTCTTGCGAAAATGTAGAGATTTTCGCCTCATTTTGGATAAGCGGGTGAAGTATTAAGACGAGGATTTTTTGGATATTCTTTATATTTTGTTTCACTGTGCTTCGCTTTGTTTAAGGCTAATTTTGCGATTCGAACGCTTTGCATGTTCAATGTAGCCAATTGTAGCTGAGTAGAATGGTTGCAATATACTTTCAGGTTAATCGGTAAACACTATTTTGGGAATACTCCTAAAAACGAGTCTCATTTGTTTGTCTTCTAATTGGCTTGCTTTGTATTTTCAGATTTGACACGAACCGAAGCCTCTTTCGCTTGCATCTCCTTGCTGGTGATGATAATGGGATTTGTCTTCTCGCTTTACACGTTCTTGAATCCGCGCTACATGTTCAAACGTCTGGCCGGTGGCATTCATTTCATTTCAGGTGAGTTTTTCAATGTTACTTTTCTGTCAGCGTATCTATTAGTTAACCCGGCTCGTGATTTCAGCTGCCACCGCATTGGTTGTCATTCAAGTTCTCATGCACTCAGTCGATTATGAACAGGAGAATCTTTCGTATACATTTCCAAAGGCTGCCGATTACACGTAAGTATCTCAGCTCATGTTTCGAATGTATTGCTTCCGGTTGATAGTTAACGTTTACATTAAAAACGTTTCTCTTTTTTCCTTCACACGCTAAAGTTTCGGCTATGCCGTTTACCTTTCATGGATTGTGTTTGCCATAAATGCCTTCGCATGCATCATGTTCATGTGGTATTCGAAAAAGAAAAAGGGGTCAAAGGCACCCACTGAAGAAATGGCCATGGCTGATGAACCAATTAACATTGGACGATGAATTTTCTTATTTCGAATGCTCCTCGAAATCAATTCAAATTATTATTGTATAATTGTTAAGCATTTATTAATAATTATTTCTGAAAATAAATTAATTCATCGTACATTCAAAATATGTATTTACTTATTATTTTTCGTCAAGCAACTTCGCAAGATTAATAAGCTGAGCACTGGTCATCACCAGTATTGAATTGTGAGATGCAGTGAAAAAGGGGCGTTTGAATTGACTGAATAAGGATTTTTTCAGACTGCTTTTCGAGAAAAAGAAAATTTAGTTAATGAGACTAGAAATTCTCCAATCTCTCTGGAATCAAACCAAATAGCTCTTTGAGATCTGATATTGATATTTGGAATGTGGCGCCTTGAAAGTAGTCGTGTGTTTGTTTTTGAAAATCTCCGGTGGTTGAATGTAAACTTCTTTGATACTGCCATTCTGCAGGCCACCGCCAATGACCGACTCTAACTCACTAGTCATGCTATTCATATCAATTGATTGATGCGAATATTGAGGGGGTAGTTTTGGGACTCGAGGTGCACGTTGCTTAACGCTAGTCATTTGACCGGTCGCCGTGAGACTCGTCTGGGTTGCTGCGGATGTAGCCAGGCGTTTAGCTGCCATTGCGGATGGCGTCAACAAAGATGATGTAGATAAATTGGCTTGTCGCTGCTGATTTCGATTCGACAATTTCGTACAACTCAAAATGATGCTCAGCAAAACGAAAAACTCAACAATGGCCACCACTAAGCTGACAATGAAAAATATACCGTAATGTTCACGATACCATTCACCCAAGCGATCCAAACAACCAGAAATGTGACGTGATTTATCATAAACATGTCGCTGCAATGATTGACATTTTGTTAGATTCAAGGGTTTTGGATCCAAATAGGCCAGCGGTTCTCGGTCGTTCGACAAATGACAACAAGTTTGTGGAACAGACCAGTCACGTTGTCCGTAACTCTGCAGACGCCATAACGATGTATCATAATTGATGGCACTATTGATGGCACAACATTTGAATTGGGTTTGTGCTAAGTCAATGGCAGCTGTCAACTGTTTTAGGAGAGATTCAATTAAGCGATAAAGCAATTTTTTCTCCAATTCATCACTCACTTGCTCCTTTCCCGAAACACCGTAGCTTCCTTGAAGAGACTTCACCATTGCAGTTTCGTCCAAGTTCAAACCCAAACATTGCGGCCAAATGGTTATCATCAAACACACGGCTAACTCAAGCAACAACAGCAGCAGCACGATAAAAAAATACTGAGAAATGTATAGTCAATCAGTGATACGCTTCGAGAGACTCGATCCTTACGATGCACAACAGGAAATATGTGTTCAAGCACGTAGCCCACCATCCAATCATCGATGAGAAAATCGCCACTAGTCCAGCACCGGCCAGTGCCAATGCAATGTAGTAGAAGAATGGATGCGGTAAATTAATTAATTTTTCGCTACTCGATCCAACCAATCGTGACAACAATATTCGATTGCCATCCGTGTACAAATAGATCCCAGCACAAAGCAGTAACAATCCGCAAATCTGCAAAAATACCAATTTAATATTCTTCTTTATCGATGATTCGCCCGTAAAAATATTATGATCGGTATATTCATGGTCATTCAGAAACACGCGTCGTTCAGCTGACTTAGTACGAATACAGACTTTGAGTTTCGTTCAACGGTTTAACTCAGTTTAGTTAGCTGACAATATTTTGGATATATGTAATATATTTTTTTGGGTTGGAAAAATATCCGATTTAAATTAAACTCTTCATTTTATTTTCCGCAATTTTGCAAGCTTTTTATACAATGTCAGTGTCGCACAACTAGTCACTCCATGTAACTTTTGGCTACTTAAAAGCTTTTGCACTGTAGCCTAAATGAAAATGTATTTTTATTTATCTAATATCAATAATAAATTTGAATTTGAATTTGAATTTGAATACCGAAAATTCAGTGTTTCGGTATGAGAATCCTATGCAAAATTCATCAAGGTTCGATGTGATCTATGACATACTTAGAAAAGCCGAGTCAAGATTGTATTGACTGGTCCAGCATCTGCATTCAAAAGTCCGTTGTCACTACATCGCTTTCGGATTTCTATCGACTCCAAGATATTGAGTTTCTCCGGCTGACTAACCTGCCGAAGCAATTTCAATTTTGAGGAATCTGGGCAATGTAATTCCGTCAGACAATGATCCGCGATTTCAGATATTCCGTCTTCTCCTTTCCTGAAGTGTGCGATGTGTTACTTGAAATGGGTGCCCAAGCGTCTTCTCCTCTGTCCTACATACACAGCATCACATCCATCTACACACGCCACCTCATATACACCGGATTTGTCAATGTCCGCGATCTCGTCTTTCGTTGTTCGGAAAAATCGCCTTAGTTTACAGTCTCTACTGTCAGCAATGATCTCTATGTTTGCCGCAGAGCACGATGATTTGAAACGGTTGTACCCGTACCCGTAAACGGTATTGTTCTCGTCATTGGTTCTGCATCACTCAAGGGCGTGAGCATGGACTATAGCCATTGATCTTCCCTGTTTGAATAATCTTCTCATATTCAGTCACGAATTGATCCATTTCCAGTGGTACCGTACACATCCTGTGGGCCATCGATGGTAAGAGGCCATTTTGTGTTGGAAACAATGAAACGAATCGGCTGTTATTGTGCGCCCGTCCACGTTGGCTTACGGAAGATGTCGAATTTGATACTGCCATCTTCTTTTCGGATAATGCTCAAGTCCAGAAAATTTAAACGTCCCTCGCTCTCACGTTCAACGGTGAATTTTACAGAAGTGCACAATCCAAGGGTCAAGAATTGGGAAGTGTACGGTCTGCTCTTTGGTGCAAGGGGTGTTATTCCGAATTTTACGGCGGATGTTTTAATGAAGAGTCTGAAATTGCCCAGGAAGCTCCTGGCTGATTTGGCTCAAGGAATCATCAAGGATTCGATATT
>JANSTV010034668.1:0-15578 GCA_027564135.1 Lestremia cinerea
ATTTAAATTTTTCGAAGCATTGGGAACGAGGCAATGAAGCCATCTTTGGTTTTCATTAGAATTCGCATGAATAGATCGCGTTGCCTTCCAGATTTTCTGTTCATCGCATAGCAGTGCTGAGTCAAAAAGCACCAAGCCCTACCCTTAAGCAAAGACTAATCAAATGAGTTTGGCGCGGATGCGGGACGTAAGGTAGGTAAGACGTTGCTTTGGCATTCAGACGAAAATTGAATGTTTTCGACGTTATTGAGCCATCAACCGGTTCGTTAATGTAATCAAAATATTGACCTGATCAAGAATCAATTTCCCATGAAAATTACCAAATGCCACTCTTCCGTCGCATCAACCGGAAATTGTTTGCTTTTCAGTTTTCTTGATCGAAACACGATGATCAAAGTGAATTGGTTATTTCGTGCAGTTGAAGCGAAGTGAAACGAACTCAAACAAGTTTTTATGACGTTTGCATAAACAGCAAAGCTTTTTTCGCCTCAAATCAAACTGAACTGTAGTTCATTGGATACACGAAAATCCCATTTGACCTGTCAAAACTTTCGAAATTAGAAGGCAAAAAAAAAAACTTTTACGAAAAATAATTCACGATTCTCGCCAAATGTTGGTCTGCCATCGAAAACACTCCTCGCTGAAATAATCGTTCCATCTCTCCGCTGTGAATGATATGTGGGAAACGCCGGTGTTTATTGTATCGTATTCTGCGCACCGGGTGCTTTCAATGCATATCCAACAATAACTGTTTCGGCTACCTGTTGTTCAAATTTGCCTTAGCCTTAACTCATTGACAGTGTGTTCCGTTGTGGACCCTTCGCGAATAGGCGTCTTGCTGTCAAAAAGTCGCACCGAAAATGGCAATTCCCGGCAAAATTAATAAAATGCGAAACAAATCGTTTGATAGGTTCATTTGTGAGTGCTGAACTGCTGATGTCGCCGTAGAGGCATTTCGGCAGTAATCAAGTGCACAGCCACCCACCCAGGTTGTCATCGCGATAGCATGCCGAACCGTTGCTAAAATGGGTATATGTTGTCGGTTTCACATACCGCCAAGCAGCTAACATATTTATCAGAAACGAATTTGATGTATTAATTTATGGCTTTGGTCGCCGGGTGTTCATGTGATGGGTGTAGGTTCCCTGTGTTCCAAACGGGCGTCAAAAGCATACCGTTTCCATTAAAAAGCCTAATAGCAGCGAATGTTTGCTTTTTTCAACACACACAAAAAAACAAAAACGGAAAAGAAAAAGGGGTTATCGTCGCGCCGTCAGCCAGTAAAGAAATTTTCTATCCATTCCAACTGAATGGTATTTGATTCGTCTTTATGTAAAAATTCATGTGAATATAATAAGGGGGCTGTTTATGTTGCCGCAATTCGGATACGCTGCACGTTGACTCTGAACCGAAACGGTAAAGCACGAACGAAAGAAGAGAAGACAAAAAAACACCAAAGATTTTCTCTCTTTTTTTGCCTCGTAAAAATTGGAAAATAAATTGCTGTTGCTTGCTTCTATTACCGTTTGCTAAATGATGCGAAAATAATTTATTAGCCTTCGCATTATGAATATTTCAAACATTTTCTTTCGGCACAAAATTCTCGAATGGTTTTGCCAGTACATTCGCTGCTGGAGGTGCTGGCGGTGCTGTTTCAGATACTCTGACAATGGGCTCCAATGTGCGATGGGTCGACCACAAATCAGTTCATTTCGCAGTAGATTTAACTACGCAATGATTGTTTATTTTTGGATATCGCAGTCATTTCAGACTGACGGTGAAGTTTCTTTTTCGGACTTGATGATTCCTAAAGCAATTAAGTTTTCACTTTACAATGGAGGATAATCGAATTAGGGGCGTAGCCATTGTGCTGTGTTTGGTGGTGAGGCATTTACACGGTGCGACCCTCATTGTATTGACTTGAACAGATTTCAAATCGCATTTACATTGTCTTTCAAACAGATTAATTGTCGATCCTGTTCGACATCGATCATCATTATGTTATTCGAAAATTAACGGGAAATGGTTTTTGTGTGAAATCCTAACTCCGTTCAAATATGATTATGAGCTTGTTCGCGTTCGATACGCCACAATCCACGCGAATGACGAATCAGGTTTTGAGGAATGGTGGGTCGTGACCTTCAGACCTCTTTCTCGATGACATTGGAATTTTCATGAAAAATCTGCTGAAAACATTGTTCGTCAATATTTGAATAGGAGCGTCTTTGATCCAACATGAAAACTGAATATCAAAGAAATAAAAGCGCAGAAAAATGTTTCTTAGGTCGTTGATACGTTGACAACCGAATTGAAAAGTATATTTCATTTCACTAAAGGATTTCTCTGAAATATGGCCAATTATTTTTGGATAATGCGAATATTTAAGCAACATTTTGCGAGAAAAGGGAAAAAACGAAAGAGAGAGAGCGGGAGAGTAATCGATTTTATTACTATTTGACTGTATCAGATGCGATAATAAAAGCGATTCAACTTGGCTAGGCAAGTTCTGTATGGCAACACAACGGAATTCCGAAGTGATTGAGTCGAGCTCATGTTGCTTTCGAATCGTTGTAAGCAGAGAAGTCGAGGCAAATCAGAGCAAAAAATCCAAATGGAATGTTCGAAATTACGACGTGAATTCATGAGCTTCCAAAGAACATTCACATCGACATGAATTCGTCAACAGAACGAGTCGGAGGTGGAGCAAAAACAGAGTTCCATGCGTCATGCTAAAAGCTCAATTAAATTGAATCCACTTGAAAACAATATTCTCCTCAAAATTCAATTGAGAATCCTCGCAAAATACCTTTCGAAATTCCAAAAAAAAAAAAATTGCCCCATTAAATTGTAATGAAATTTAATTTTCATAAATCTGCGATGTTGCGTCAATTCCCGAAATCCACTTTCGTGATTCGCCCTCCCCAACCGTAACTGTAATCACAGTGAACATTGTAATTCAACAGAATCGTCTAGTTCGTTCATTAAAACGATACAAATAAGCTTCAAAAGAGTTGACTCAACTCCTTCACTCGGAACCAAACGCCAAATCGGAATTGGAAAACGGAGAAAGGCGAACATTTTCCGCAAACGAGCGTCAAACAGCGAATGGCTGCCAACTCGAAGAAAAAACAACGGTTACCAAGAACAATGTAACACATCACCTCAATGGCTGCCGTTGTTTTCAACTTACGCAACACAAGCACCGTGCCTTCATCAGAGCATTTCCGTTGCGGAGTGAGAGGGCTCGGCTGGAAATCATCAACCACGAAAGTTGAATTATTTGATTTTCGCCTTTTACATTCTCGCATCCGCCACATCCGAGGCTATGCTCCCCATCGCAACGTGGTGTTGTGCGGGTCGAGCGAATCATGTGAATTCTGAACTCGGCAAAACATCTCATCAAACATCTGCCATTGTATCGAACTCTCTCGAAATTTGTTAACTGGCAGCTTGTCGCATGCCAAATCAGTTGATATTAATATTTATGTATGCATTTGATATATGTACATTCGATTTGTAATTACAATATCATGGTGGATGTTTGCCAATGTTGTACATTGCGTAATGCGATTAATTTCGGAAAGCCTTCTGTGAGCTTGTTAAACAAGTTGAATGCTGGAATTTCAAATTCAGCACACCGCCGCACCAGCCGACGCAGGGATACCTTGCGAGAACATCAAGAAACATCCCTTTCATTATTCGAGAGCAGGCCATCGTCGTCACAGAATATTCCCGCCATCCAGCCTAACCAATCAACACACAGCTACTCTATCGGCATCAGCTCAACGACTAATTCCAATTGGCAGTGCATTGCCAACGCTATTACCACTACAAGCAAAACAACCTCAACTACAATTAGAACTATCGTTCAAACAAAGAACCGCCGCAAGGCATAAGTGCCATTAACCTTAATTTATATTCAGTTCATCAGCATCAGCACCACTCGCAGGCAGCCATGAACTGCCATTAGTTTGCTTGCGAAAGTACATCGCTCGGCCATGTTTTTAGCATTCAACGAAATGCGATTGTTATTATTCCAGGGACTTAGTCGCAGCAATGAAAATGGAAACTCGAACCTTTTCTTACAATCGGAAAATTATTATTTGTTATTTGCGTATACACGCCTTCGACTCTTCGAAGGAGATTAAATTTAAATCATCCCGTTATAATTTATTCGCAACTCCGTCAAAGGAGCCCAGAAACATCACTAAAATATCTGAGCTATTCGGAAATATGCTCAACGGTTGTTATTCCACACGCGCATAATTCACAGTTAGCATCATTATGGATGTCACAAATACCCACTCTATGTCTACGTGTGCGTGTGTGCGAAAGTCGTGTAAGTTGTCGATTCGATAAATGAAATCATTCTACGTATGTCATTTGGGTTAATACCTTGTTCAAATGATGTCTCTCATATTTCTAGTTCCACACTATTTGCTGTCGTTTAGATTTAATTTCATCTCCCTTCGAATATATGTTAATTATGATTTGTGAACCTTTCACAAATCCATAATTATTATTTTTGACAATTTCATATTCACGAGCAAAATTGGATTTACATAAATTATGATAAGCATCTGATGTGTGCTGCGTGTGCGTTCAACCAGACAGACATGGATCCTTTCGTGGGCGCTTCGTTAAAGGCGAAATTGTGGCTTCCACACGGTGACTCTCATCCGAAGGATGACAAGCGACTTAAAACGATAACATTTTCAAGTGGGCTGATGAAGGTGTCTCGCATGGAATAAGTAATGGCTTTGAGGACGATGCCTCGCAGCGGACCGCACTTGAATAACAATAACGTGCCAATTCGACCCTATCCTTCTCCCATCATGCATGGTCAAATCAACGTCAAGCGCATAATTTACCATTAGCCGATGGTCCTCCCATCATTAGGAAGTGTCTTGAAGAATGAATTGCTTTCGGGGCAAAAAGAAGGAAATGCTCGAAAACGATTCATTTTTCATTCAAATTGGTCAAATGAAGTGCTATGTTGAATTATTGCATCACATTCTTTATTAGATATTCCATTTCATTAAAATTTCAAGTGCACGATGGTTAAATTGGCAGAGACATGCACTGAGAGTGTAAGGGACCTTCCATCCAGTTCAACGCAGACAATCGCAAATGAAACGACCAAAAGCATTCAATTCCAACCAAACCACCAAACAACCGAACTGAATGATTTATTATCCGAAATGTAAATAATTCTCAACAAACCCGACTCAATGCATAGTTTTGCCGGTGATGCGAACGGCATATTTAAAATTTTTACCACTGAAAATTATTCGAGAAATTTAGTGATTTATCTTCGCCTCTACTATATTTCATATGTAAAATAATTGACCTTATTATTCACACCGAGTCGACGAGCTGGCGAGACGAAGGACCACGGAGGATGTGAAGATGAACGAGATATCTTATGTGTTCCGCCAACGGTTTTTGCGAAAATCTTGAGGTTTAACAAACAAGCTACATACATTGAAATCTGCCCACCACTGTACAATGATACTACCAACATAGCCACCACCAACACCACCGTGGAAAGCTTCTTTCAATGTTATACAGAGAGGTCTGGTCCTCGCTTCTTTTTCTTATTTGATGCGACACACTCGAAAAGGAGAAGCGCCCTCCGAATGCAGACGTTACACAGTCATCATTGTCGCAATACATTCAACATTATAAACATTTTATGGTTATGAAGAACATCTTCTCAACATGAAAATGAATTGAATATAAGAAATTAATAACATGTGAACAGATGGAACGAACGAGCAGCATGAGACCAACACAACTGAAGCGATAACAGTAGAAAATGCTGGAGGAAAACACAAGAAACTATTTATTTTCATTGGACCGTGGTAAACGGGTGACTACACAAGACATAACAGTTAGTCCGTGGAAAAGTACTTGACAACATGGAAATTTATTTCTTTGACAATTTATTACGTTTTGCGTCTAATGCCACTGCTGTTGCCCATTACACACAGCTACATAGTGAATAGTTCTCAGGTTGTAATGAGTTTGGTGGAAAAAAAAACATTTTCCCCCAAATGTTCACCTGTCAAATCAACAGTTATTCCGGCATCGTCCCAAGGATCGGTGATAACGATCGATTCGATTCCATTCATTTCAAATCAACTGGAAGACTGTTCTCATGAGAATGAGAATGAAGAAAATGAATGCGAGAAATTGTCAATTTCGATTGATGTTCTCCTCTCAAATGATTCGAAACGGTAGAATGGCTGCTTCATGCGAAGGTAATCGGCTTATTTGCCATATTGCAAGTGATGCGTTGCCAGGCGATTCGTCAAATAACCATTTAAACATGATCGCTCCACCGTTTGCAACTAAAATTTCAAACTTGGATGGCAATAAAGCATCACCAATGGCCGGGCAATCAATTGATTCATATCTATAGATGGTGAATCTGAAATGACATGTTTTATTGAACATTCTGCCGTAAAACGTGATGACCTAAAGTACCGTTCAGTTGCCATCGCATCAATGTTTTGCCATGTTTCTGGTACGGCTCAAAACTTAATTAATCGCCCAAAGCAATTTGGCGAAATGCAAAACGCAATCAAACAGAAAATCGTAAATTTGAATATTCCGATATTTCTACAGGCAAAAAAAAGAAAAAGAGCAAAAAAGCAGCCGTTCATTTCCCATTGGTCGGAAAACGCGCAGCACTGGGAGCATTCGGCGAAAGCAATGTCACCGAGGATCCATTAGTTGATGTGCGCTGTTGGTCGCATCATCTAATTACTGTCGCAGCATCATTTCATCATATGGAATGAGCGTCAGGACATCGAGCTAATTCAAATTATCATCATCTCCCGTCGGCAAAGGTCTCAATTGATTCAATTGAGCTTTGAACTCGCCGCTTTTTTGCCTCGTCCACAACCAGAAGCGTTTTACAGATTTTATCTGCTTCCAAACAAACTTCATCACTTGATGCTCAATTTAAATGTCATTTCATCGAGAACGTCACCTTTATCCCCCCATTCGCTGGTTCCTCCCCATCCCACAAAACACACCGACTACCCCCAAGGCAATTATCCTACCACATTATTTCGATCATGCATTATTTAATTACTGGAAAATATGCGGTACAACATTTTCGAAAAACAATCGGCCACAAAACACCAAAATCGAATGGAAAATCTCTCGCCAGCTTCACCAATCGAACGGTGGTTCGACGGTCCACACAGCGACAAACTGATTTAAACAAAATTAATTTCCCAGAATAAAAATCCATTTCGGAAAATAAAAGTTTTCCAATTGATTAATGGCATCCAAGTGCCACTGTGGCACACTGGAAACATATATTGATGGCACTATTGCCAACGGAAATGAGCCACTCTCTCCCACTCAAAGGCACTGGCAATGGTATATTCATGGCCTCCCATCCCCCACTTCCTCCATTCGTTCTCCTTCCGAGACACAACAAGACCATCGTCAAGTAAAAAACAGCCCGAAGCGATCAAACCCTACTTTCTTTGTCAAGTTTTCTGATTATCGTTTTTCACTCGGCTCTTTCCGTCTACTTCAGTTGCAACTTATTAAAATTATTCAAACATAATGTTTCATCTGGTAATGACTCCTGTTTCCGCCTTTGCCTGTTTCCCGGTCGACTGGCGTGGTGGGTGGGGGCGGCTTTGCCGTTCGATTTGCTGTATCGCTATTTGACCCGTTAAAATAGTTAAAAAGTACATCAGCACATCGATAGATGATGCTCCCAAGTTGTGTTGCTTGTGGTGCTCTTGTCTATTCGGTATCAGATTGCGCCCCGCGCATTCCACAGACAGTTCCCAGACTAAATTTCAAAAACGCTTTGCCGAAAATCCAAACTTATTTAATTAAATCGAAAAGTAATTTCGGTCTTTCGATCTCGTCCTCGTCTTCGATAATCTCACAGACGTTACGAATCAAACGCAAGCCATACGTCGCTTGGCACGATTTTCCGTTTGTTCAACAAAGTCAAATTTATTAGTAAAATAGTTGTTCGTCAAATGTTACTATTTCAAGATCCGGATGAATTGGGTGATGAAAGCACCGTGCTCGGGTCGCGTATACTTGATGTGTGTGCCTTGCAGCAATCGATGTAGGCTCGGCTCGATTAAGCGACCGAAACCGGCTCGAATGAATGATGCAAGTTGATGGGTGAGAAAGTAACGATGCCAGTAGCTTCCTCTTTGAAGTGCAACGTTTTCAGTGTTGACTGAGCTTTCCAATGGGTTGCGCCGATTATTCGTTCACAGCCGATACACATTCGACGGGTAATTGCATTCGATTCGCTTGCTGAATGGCTGTTTGGGAAGAATCAATTATTCAACTAAACCAATTAGAGCTGTTTGCGCGTTGTGAAGAAATCAACATTCATTTGAGGCAATTGTTTATAATTTACTGTGAGCTTGCGGCAATTTGCAATTAGAATCTGTCTAATTCAAATTGAAATTCGAATCTGATTTGATGAATGGCTTTTGCAATGAAAAATTTACGAATTTCGTTTCTCTCTTTTCAGACTGGAAAGCATTTTCATCGTACTTCACTACTAATTAAGGCGTTTAATCATAAATTTCGTTTAGATTTGGAATTAAATTCGTAAGTATCGATTTTAGATATTTTAATTAAACCGTTTAGTTGCTTTTTTTTTATTGTGAGAGCAATTATGAGCGATGGAAGGCAGTTGTTTCTTTGAAGAGGTTCAGTTTAGGACGGAATGCTGTTCAACGAACAAGAGCAATGACAAGGGCTCAAAATGTCCACAAAACTGTCATTTTGATGGATATTCGCTTCGCAAAGAAACTCGCCACTTTATCCAATTGAGCATAAAACTGGATGAAATGTCTTTGACCCAACCGGCAATTTTGATTCAGCCATATTGATTATACCGACCGATTCGGCTGACGACTGCGCTCAGCGAACGCTTCACAATCTCATTTGCATGTCATTGATTATGAATATTTGCCGTAAAAGAAATTGTGATTATAGGCTTTTTACACATTGTTATTTGCGGAGATGTGCAAAAGTGTAGGGCGAACCTAATGCCTTGAATGGAACACTGAGCGAGTGAGACAAATAATGCCGACATCATTAAATTCTTTATCCTATTTATTTGCACCTTTTTTCATAATTCAACATCTTGGTGATGGCGTCACCAACACAATGACATCATACGGGTTAATGCGTTTGTGATATCATTTCGCATTCATTAATTTAAATCTCATAGAACAATATGCCTTCTTCTTCTCTCCATCTCTTCTCCCGCATTTCGTTTGTTGTTGTGACCGCTGCCACCGTAGCCCGCGCGCCATGTTGACAGAGCGTTCCGTTCGCAATGCCACTAGTTGGGGTACGTCTCCAAGATAACACCAGCGAAACATAAGCACCGGTATTAAGTCAATCCGGCTTTTTTTCGCGTCATTTTCGAAGGTGACACCCAAATTTTCGTCATTTCTTCCATTTGAAATGTTTGAATTTGAAATCCTTCATTGCTTTTTGCACGCGACTCGGTTCGGCGCGGCTCATTGCTCTCTGAAGCCTCGGTCCCTTTTGCGTTTGTGTGATGGAAATTCTAATGATTACTCTGTAAGGCTTCGATGACACTCATCGCGGAATGATTTGAGGGTGTAAATCCGTCCTCGTCATCGTCAAAGCCCACAAAAGAAAGAAGAATGGAAAGCAAAGTAAAGAAAAGCAAAATGAAATCATTTGATTTGGTTTTTTGCTCAGTAAGTCGGTCACTTCGAATGGGTTTCCACAGTAATTAAACGGCAATGCCGTGTCACTCGTCTTTCGCATTGTACACCTTCTTCCGCTCGATTCTTTTCACCTTCAAGTAATACCCGTCATTCAAGACCTTTTCTCTTTCGCGTGCAATTCAACAGTCCCATTTCGAGAATAATAAATGAATAAGTGCAATGCGAGCAAATGTAGTGGAATAATTATTAGGTTTCCGTTGCATTCAAGTGAAAATTCAACCAGCACCGTGAATCGTAATTCGGGCGGTGAATGAGAGTGGCGAATGAAAAAGTGCTGTTGAATCGTTCGTGATCGAGAAAGTGTCATTATGAAAGAAAATAACAAGAATTGCTTAAGAATAACTGGCCTCGCTCGTTCACCATGAGCACTGTGCAAATTAATTCAAGTTTGGAGCGAACGCTTTTTTTTTTCTTCTTTGTCAACGTTTTTCATCTTGTCCTTTCAACATGAAACATCACCAGTTTCATACCGAACTGAACAACTGGAACATCATTTTTCAACCCCAATATTTTCCGTTCACAAATTATCCAACCCCACACATTCATCCATCCATATTCCATTCCATCCAACCGGGCTTGTTCGAGAGAATCGCAGCAAAGGGAAAAATAAATATAAATCATAAAAGAGGCAAAAGAAACCGGAGCAACAAAACGACAAGCACCACAAAAAGTCTAATATCGGCACATTATTAAAGCTTTTGTTTTTTAAACAATGAAACTCAGACAGACCTTTTGTGTTCACGCATCAAGATACAACGAAGAAGAAGAAGAAGAAGAATGAGGAGAAAACTTTAGCAACAACAGAAAAAAAAACAAGATACGGTCGACGATAGTGCTGCTAGTATTGTTGTAGTGTGCTGCGTTGTCGTTCAACGGCTCAGACATCTCGATTCAGTCGTTCGAACGAGTGAAACATGTTGTTCATTTTCGGTGAAATTACATGGAGGAGTTTGTACAAAAGGCAAGATGGTGGAAGACGTCGTCTTGAATGCCACTAAAGCGGGGCATAATGCGACGCTTTCTCATCTCGCCATGATGGCGATTGATGAGGGAGAAAAAAAATAGGCAATTTTCTTTTTTTTTTCGTTTCAATTTTCGTCTTCTGGTGGAATGCGTGACGATAAGATTCGCGGCGAATTCGAGATACGATAACCGGAACGTCCTTGACCCATCGCCCTGGCGGTGTGTTCAATCAACCTTTGCTGACCGATAACCAGCATTTTCAGGACATTCGTCAGCCACCAATCATCCACAAAGCATTTCGAATTGAATGTGAGTGCCACAACTTGGCAGCACCATCATCTCGAAGGACGGCTGACGATGTTCCTCACATTAAAAACTATCACATTTGATAACATTGTACGTTTTCAATAGTTTTATCGCAGCTCGCATTTGAATTCATCACCGTCTCATCGATGCCAACGATGTAACTTTTCGTCATTAGCATCGCATGAATGCTAGCGGTTAAGTGCCCTGTGATGAATATTGCCATGTTAACTGTGAGCATCGTAAACAAAGTTATTATTCGGTGGCAATTTTCGAGCAGAAATCGTAAAATCTCAGTTTATTACGGTGAGCGTTGCTAGGAAACTTTTAATCAGAAATCATTTGAATGAAAGCTTTGGTCAAATTGTGAAAATGAAATATTACGTTTTGAATGAAAAGTGTGTCGTGCGGAGATGGTTTGTGCAATGCCGTGACATTCGACGAACGGTGATCCGTCCTTTGAGACAAAAACGGTGGATCATCATCATCGATGGAGCAGTTTAAACGAGCGATTTACCATCTCATCCATTTGAATATGATGTATGGTCTGACCACCGATGAAAATGCTCGAGTAATGCCATTTCCCCACTATCATTGCCAGCGCCGCAAACTTGATCCAGAAATATCATACGAAATGCTAATGAATTCAAATCGGAGGGATTCATTGAAAGATTACGACAAACGTCTACAGCAAATGACAACGATAACGATGGTCGAATTGGAAATATGTATGGAAATGCCGTTTGAATTTGAGCAGGGCTCATGAAATTATGCATAATTACATTCAACGATGTTGAAATGAAATGAAATGCGGCTCTTCGGTAAGCCATCAGTCGAATAACGAAATGAAAATAATGATTTCATTTTAACTTTCGTCTTTCGTCGCTTCTCTCTTTCTCTCAACTTGCTCGCTCGTCGCTCTTTGGCCAAATGAGAAAACCGGAAAAATGAAAATATTGGGAATAATCTGACGTTAAATAATCATTTTTGTATAATTTAAGCTCAGTTTTGACAACTCACAAGCGTATGAATGGCATCGACCAGTCGCCCAGCCACACCAGCATTTCAATTTTAAACTCAATAAAAAGCATCCAAAAGGAAATATTTCATTTTCGCGTTTTCTTTTCGGTTTTGTTCCGGACTTGTGTTTTCACTGGAGATTTATTAATCAAATGGAAACTTTTTTTCTCTCCGCTTCTGATTTTAATAATATTTAAATTGTTCTTGAAACTTAACGCAATTGTTAAATGCGGCTCGAGCCAGTATTAATAGGCCGCCGCACAGAGGCTCTAATTCAATTCTGGGCTGACAACGGGAATTTTTCTTTTGAGAAAAATGTTGATTCGAAAATGCGCGCAAATGAAATTCAGGGAAAAAAATGTCCCTTTCGAAGTTTCGATGGAAATGTGATTTCCTCCTCAATTCACTCTCTGTCGATTCACGAAATGGGAAGGTAGCACTCGTTAATGGCGCTTTTGAAGTGTTTTCGATGTTCGAGCATGAATATTATTCCAATCGTCGAATTCCAGATAAGAACATGAAATATGATTATTTTATTCATATTTGAATAAACCGCCCGCCCTTCTGAAAGCCCTCCATGCCTCCATCCCCACAGACTCCGGCCAGCAAATCGATGCGAACAAACGAAGCAAAATGACGTGAATAAAAGCGTCAATCGCAATCGTTTTCATTCTCATTATTTGAACTGGAATTTGTTTGCTTTTTCCATAAATCGTGTCTTTGCTTAAAAATGAACCAAATGAGGAATTACCGAGCAATTCGAATATATGTTTTGCGTGAATAATCGATAATCCCATTGGATGTAATATACAAACTGATGTACGGGCACATCCATCGAACGCATTGACGAGATGTGGAGTTGAATTGAAATTAGAATCGATGCTTTCAAGCATTTTCAAACGACCAAAAATCTGTGTGAACAAACAAATATCAATTTATGAAAAAGCAATCCAGTTCGGTTTGGGATTGAGGCGTGGATGAGATTTGATTTTCGCGTGTGTTTTCTTTTTTTGCACTTTGCATTTGCCACTGAAGCATACGACATTCAAAATTGAGCCAGAATTAGATTAGATGCGCGGATCGCTCAAGGAGATTCCCATAAAATCATCAACACACAATTGAACGTGCACATAAATATTTTTTCAATCATGTTTATGCTCATGCTAAATGTTGCGATTATTAATTTTTATTGGTCGCTTTCGATTTTGGTGATGATTAGATGCGAGATGGAGCACTTGAGGCATTGTAAGCGTTTCGATGCTAGGCCGTGATTGATTTGGGGAATGGGCGTTTTTGTGAATGTTATCTGAGAGGAAACGCCTCGCAGATGATTTTGAACGGTGACAGCGACATCTGGCTGTTATTTTGGTGTAGCTTCATATTAGGCTTGAGCAAAACGGATGAATGTGAATGACGTGAAAAACGACAGCGGCAACGGCAAAGAGGAATAATGTGCCAGGTTAAACGGAGAATGGACGTGAGCTCGGCCGAGCGTGTATTTACACATGTGACATCCATGACCATATTCAGGCCAGAAAAATAGGATCGTTTTGACGGCAATTTTGAGCCATTACGTAAATCACGAAAATAGTTTATTATATCTCATCGTAACGTTGCAATAATGCGCTGTACTTATAATTTTATAGTCATGGCAATAAACGTAAATTGTTGTCGTTTATTTACTTTGGTGTTGATCTTGTCTCAGGCATTGCTTGCAGTAATTTCAACGTTGACATAAGCACTGAAAATGCCATTTACTGAGCATACTGGCAGATACTAGCGAGAGAGCAGAAAGACAGAGAAAGAGAGCAAGACAAAGAGAGAGAAAATCAAGAAAGAAAAACCAACACCCAGTGAACAATAGAATGTTTTGATGCGAACGCTGAGATGAATTTACGGGGTCATAGACAGCAACACCAACAAACCGACCATCAACAATGGCACAAACATAAATTTCCGTCGTCACGTATTGATAAATGAAGATGGCTTAATTATTGCAACAAACAAAAACATTACACTTTGTGTGATTAATTAGACAGTCGAGACAAGCTAATTGAATGATATCAGCCGGTGCAGGACTATATCGTTGGTCCGAAAGGCGGGAGTGAGTTTGAAAATGGGGCCAATCGAAGAAATGCGTGAGAATTTGTTCAGCTGCAGTTGAACCGTTACCCAGCAAGCGAATGGAGAAAGTACGAAGAAAAAAATGTTTGATTGAATTTGTCAAATCGATTTGCATGTCGCCTGCCATTCGAACTCCGACGGCGACAATGTTTCGAGGAAAGCTCACACGTTCATCACATCACAACGGCACACATTACAAACGAGCTTCAATTCAAACAGCTATAATTCAACATTGTACGAAACGGGCTGTGTGCATTTGCCGAGTCGTTTGCAATGACTTAATCAAACGGCGGTAGCAATTTGTGTCGTCACCTTGCGATGGCAAAAACATTAAAGCCAACACCCCGGCTCCACACACGAACCGAGCACTGTTTCCAGTTCAACACACAATATGCCAGCGATTCGCCAAAAATAATCCATGTCAGTAATCTAAACTTGACATTATGTGATTTTAACTGCAACTACATAATTGCGAGGAGAGGCGAAACATCAACGTAACATATGCAGTTGCGAGTTTACTCGAAACATCCGGATCGCGTGTTTCGTTCGAATTAAACGCACAATTATTTTTACATAATTCAATTGCAAATGCTTTGAACAAGCGGGAAAATGATGGTCAAGGATGGCCAATTACAAGGAAATGTCCGATCCGGAACTTTGATTCGATGATAAAGAAAACGAAGGGCGAAATTAAGGTTTATCGTTGCTGTGATTCCAGCAGCGATTCATCACCATGCCAAGTGTTTCGCTGGAGGAACATCCAATGTCACGTTGATTCCTCCTACAATTCAATTAACATTTAATTGTGTCCATGTGCTACCTCGTACTCCACAATCGGCAAACAGTCGCCTTGACTTAATTGTATTGTTTTACTTGGAATTTAATGGTATTTAATAGCTTTGTTCAACATTGTATGTTTAATTTTTGATGTTTCGAATCGATTTCAGTCTAATAAAGATTTAATGTCTTTTTTATAATTGAAAAAAAAAAACAAAAACACGCATACACACAGCAGCAGCAGCAATGAAAGTGGCGAAATGTCAATCAGACATTCTCGAAATTAATCCCGTTGGCTTTTAATTAAATTGCAGATCACAGAAAATTGGTAATTGAAACCGATTTTGGCTTTTGCCAAATCAATCGAAATTGCAAATGAATATTGGGTTCTTTGTATGAGCGACACGAATCAACGAAACGACGTGCATAACGCGCGCAATCAGACATTGGAGACTCTCGAGAATTAATAAAACATGATGTTTTATTCGGGATTTGAACGATGAGTTCGTGCCATGCCGATTGTCGAGTCTTTTTGGCAGAACGCGAAAGAGAGAGAAAGAGAGAGAAAGAGAGAGAAAGAGAGAGAAAGAGAGAGAAAGAGAGAGAAAGAGAGAGAAAGAG
>JANSTV010034779.1:0-15574 GCA_027564135.1 Lestremia cinerea
TGTTACCCGTTTGCTGTTCACATTCAGTCACAGAAATGCTACAAACCGAATGGTCGACCCAACAACAACAACAACAACAAATTAATTTCATTTTCAATTTCATTTTTATCTTTTTCAAACAGGAAGATAGTTGTTTCGTTAATTTTTTTTTATTTTTTTTATTTTTTTTATTGTTCATTTCATCTCAACTGACGTCGTCATCGGCTCAGCATCACACCGAGCATTGCGTTGTTTCATACATCGATTGTTGTTGGCTTGTTCAACCATAAATATGTGCATTGTGAGAGATGCTTTTCCGCATATTGAATATTGTTTGTATTCAACATCTGATTCAGGTAATTTACTCTGATTGTTTCCAATGCCGTCGTTATTGTTGGTGTTGTTGTTGCTTGTTGACTGGCTATTCACGTTGTAATAGTCTCCGGTTGATCGATACGATACAACCTTCCTTCGTTTAGCTTCTTTTCCGCTCAAAGTAAATGCCACGTGACGTTTCGCCAAACATCCGATGCGATCACCGACAACGATCAATTCTCGAATCCGATCGGTATAAATCGTCAATTGCAAATTATCAAACGAGATAAACACATTCCGTCAATTTTCATTTCATTTGGCCAAAACGATTCCGCATCATTCATTCTCATTCAATGGAATTTCATTGCAGTGCATTATGAGCCAACAGAGATTCGAACAAACCGGCATTTCGTTGAGGCAGATCAGAAGAAGAAGAAGAAGAAGAAGAAATTGAAGAAGAAGAAGAAGAAGGAAAGACAAAACACGGCAACCGCCAACCATTAAATGCCATTCAAATGGTTTTTTTCGTCGTTCGTGCAATGGCCTGATGGTTTCGTACAATCGCGCACACACTAAATATGAAAATGATCAATGATCAGGTTTTTCGTGCGATCGTTTCTGGTCATTGAGTGTGCTAATGCCGTAGTTTTGCGATGACGGTTATGCTTTTCTCTTATTTTCGCTATAGTTGTGCCCGTTGATGTTGCGTTGCAATGCGGTTGATCAGGTGCTCAAGCATCCCATTGACACAATGATTGAGGCTTATCACTTTGGAGAGTATTCCGTGTGGGATTGCCACGGTAGCTACTCGACTCGCTCAGACAGTCTGTCTCTGGGGCAGTTTCTAGACCTTTGCAGCATCGGCAACCTGTCGGTCAAACAGGCTCGAGACCCCCTTCCCCCCCTCCCTCGAAAAACTTTCGATACGCTTTGACATTCAAAGAGATTTCCTCGAAGAAATTTCAATTGTTTGAATCAAACGCGCGAGTAAAATGCAAACACAGCGTTCGATGTCTGCCGACCAAATTGTCCCCACGATGATTGGCTCGGTCCCCATTGACATTACATACCGCACATTGTCGATATTGTCGAAGAAATAATTATCAAATTCGATGTAGCTAACGATGACGACGACGACGACGACGACAAAAGAAGACACGAAGCAAAAAATCACTTTCACTAAATCGAAGAATACACAATTCTCTCGCCTTGAAAATAATAGAAATAATAATTGCAGTGAATCGAATGATTGCAATTGATTTGTGTCCAACACACACTCACACACGCTGGGTGTTTGACTTTTTTTTCTTCGTGAACTCAACTCAGCACCGTTAGCTCGTTGGAATTGAAATCAAGCGGTGCTTTTTTGCTATCTTTCTTTCTCTTGGCTCAGCTTCGATGAAAAGCCAACAAATTGGCAAAACGGCACAACTGAAACACGATGTTGAGCAACGTCGATAATTAGTCGTTAAATTGTAAAGAACATCGCATTTGGATGATTTGATTATGCGGGCTGCGAGCGAGTAGCAGCCTGGTGGATGTGATGGGCGAAAGCTTGGGAGCCACCGATCGAATGAAAGCGACTCGTCGAGCCGTTCAAGGGCTTTGATTCGCCCTCGAGGCTGGCGTCCTGGGCAGAGGCGGACCTTCAGATGCGCCCCTGGATCGCGTCAATCTCGGTGTCGGACATTTCGTAACCGCCATCAGTCAATTGTTCGTGGCGTCCATCAATCGATTGCTGTTTCGTGCTGGGCTGGTTTGCGTCATGATGCCAAATGTGCCGCCAGCATTTGACAGCGATTGCGACAATGTAACCGATTTTTCATTAATTACACGGCCGCATCCGACCGCAGAATGATGCATTCGATTTGATTATCGTTCCCGGCCTGGCCGCCTCCCCCTCCCTGAACACCTATCGATATGTTGACATTCGGATTTTCCGGTGACTAAGTAAGCACAATCGACGGCTGAGCTCTCGACTGGGCTGGGACGGGGGGTCTGCCAGTGTCAGCGTACCTATGTGTGTCGGTTAGAAGCGACTGGCGAATTCGTTTCGGAACGAAAAACGAGGAAAAAAAACCGTTTCGTTGGAAATATTCCGAAATCGATGGAAAAAAAAAATCTCAACGAAAAACACACATCGCCACGAAATCGAAACAAACCGCGTAATGCATCCAATTTAGCACAAACCATAATTAAGGCAAATTATTGTGTTCAAAACTGATAGGAATAAAATGCGGCGCGCGATGGTGTTATTAAAACACCCATTCGCAATTGTGATTACGCGTGTGTGTCGTTCAGGCCCCCAGCTCACATCGAAACCATTCCAGCCAATTAATTTGCGATATAATTAAAATAACATTTTTCATATGCATTTGCCGTTCGCGTTCGCGTTTGGATGCTCGCGTCGCGGTGGGTTCGATGCCGTCACTGTTGCTCTTTGTTTTACATAATCGTTTGCGATTAATGAAATTTCGTAAACAGAAAAATTGCACTCGATGACGATGGCAGCGCACATCAATCGGTGGTTGATTTGACGGGAGCTGGGAATCGGCTGTGTGAAGCGGAGATGGATATGCGGAAGCCTATCGGTTAGAGGCATCCTTGTTGGGTGTTGACACGAGGGACTGGAGACTGATTCAGAATTCCTAGCTGATCGACTCCTTCCCTTCGAAGAGCTTCAAAGTACTCCCGTCCGGGTCATTCCAATAACTCTCTCATCATCGGGAATTCCCTCGCAAGGTCACGCTCCTCTGTTTGCCAACCGCAAAACAATCAACTCTTCTCTGAAAAACCCTAACCGCAGATTCGATCATCGCTCGTCCCGATCACACACGAGAGAAAGAGAGCAAAGAAACCGAAATCCGGTCCGATATCAAAGTAATAATTCATCGAATCGACACATGGTGGATTTCGCAAAGCGGCAAAACGCTCACCGAAACGAGCCTCACGCGATTTGAATACAATCGATTCTCTTGAAACTGTTCGATGATGATATTGGCGACAAAAAATCAGGTCAAGTACAACAGCGTGATTGCATTGCGATATCGCACGTAATGTCTCCAACCGGTCGGAATGGTGATAATTCGAATGGCGAGATATTCGGTGCCGCAGCGAACAGCTTCGAACGGCAATTTCCGAAATGGCCAACGGATTGATCAACGGAGTCGTCGTCATCGTCGTCGGACACCGTTTGCCGTTTCAGCACGACGACGTGCAATGACAAATGTCTGGCGAAACTTGACACCGACTGTGAACGATCCGACGACAATGGGATTCTAATGGCGATGCCATTAAATCGAGAAGAAACAATGGGACGTTGTGAGCTCGCTGCGAAACGCATACCGCACCGCAGACGATCGCTTAGCATGCAATCAAAAAGCGTAAACAAAATAACGATCATTGTCCTCGTCGTCGTCGTCGTCATCACCGTCATTGTCATTGCGAATGCGATCATAATTTTGTCATTCAATTTTCTTCTCGTTTGTTTGAACAATTTCATGCAAATGATTGCGTCCGCATTGTCTTACTTTCATCGGGCCACAGTCAGCGCACTGCATCTAACGGCACTGCACATTGAAATCATCTCATTTCGCAAATTGCGAATGCACATTTTTCTCTTCTCAAATTGCGACGGCAAATGATGGCGATCGCCACACAAAATTACATTAACGATTGACAAATTGCTGGGAAGGATTGATTGGAATTTCGCTGATTGGTTTGCGCATGCGCATACATTACGATTTCGGTAAGGTCATGTTCAAAGTCAATGAGCGACGGTGGCTGCGACGCGCATTTCAAATGAATTATTTATTCGGTTTTTGAATGCTTGGATTCGCTTCGCTTCAGCCAAAGTGAGTGGGCCGTTGAGTATGTTTATTTTGGCGGCAGGTTATTAATCGTTTGCTAATTGGCGATTTGAACCGTGGCCGAATCAATAATCGATGAGACAGATTCGATGGCTGTTTGCTTTGTGAGTTTAGAGTGGCCGGTGGATGGTTCAACGAAAGATTTATGGCGGGGAACCCGGTTTTGCTGGTCGAAATAACGGCGAAGCCCTTGGAAGAACCTCCAAAGGCAGATAGCCTCGTTAGAATTCCACCGAAACTGCTCCAGATACTTCGCAATCGTCTCGAAATCGTTTCTCGCAGAAAAAAAAAAGTTGAGCGTAAAAAATCCCATCGACTCGATTTCAATTGCAATTTCGCACCAAATCGATTGCCAATAGTTCTCACAAAAGTTCAATGAATAAATTTCTCTCCTCAACACCTCAACACATTCGAATGTGTCTATTTGAAATTGCAGCCCAGTTTTCAATGGTGAACCAGCTTTCATATTCAATTACTTAATTCGTTTCGCAATAATCGAGCACACACAGAAATGCGAATACAATCACCAGTCGACCGATTTCAATTGAAAACGAAAGAATGAAAGTTTAATTGATGCGATCGAGCAACGATCTCATTCGTTCTAAATGCGGTTGATTCTTTGTCCGCTGGCCGGGCGCCTTTCAAACGCGTCTGCGGTCGTCGAACGATGTCATGGAGCAGCCAAAATGAGGTGGGTCGCATTGCATTTCGTGGATGAGGTCAATGCTTCGTTCCGATTGAACATTCATCTTCTTTTCGGTTTTTCGCAGTTGATCCCCTGCCGTTTTGTGGCCCGTTGCGCGATTTCGGTCGTTGTGACGCCATCAACGAGAATAACTCTCCCGAAGGAAACGAGAAGAACACGCGAACAAGTGCCAAACCGGATCAGGTACACGAGCTGTGGCTGTCAATGTGTTGGATGCATGTTCTCCCTCCCCAATCGAACCTTTTCGATATCGAAAAAGATGCTTCGATTATTCAATTCGCAATCAAAAATGCTCCTCGAACTCCAATTCGATTCGAAAATCAATTTCATTTTCAATTTCCGTTCTTTGAATCAATTTGAACGATCACATTCGCTGACGTTGCAAAGATCGAACCGAAACGAAAGAGACAGTGACAGATGAAGGGTGAGCGAGATAGAGATATAGAGATAGAAAGAGATGGATACAACAAATGCAATTTATCAAACCGTCGGCAATAAATTTTCGATGGTGAAAAATCGCTCAACTAAAATAACATCACCAAACATAACCCGCACACGTTCACCGCCTGCCTGACCCGTACGACCATAAAATTTTAATTGAAATACAATTTCTAATAAAAACAATGTTTATTGCAATGAGCTAATGAGAAATGCTCGAAATAGTGTTTGCTGATGACGATCGAATGGTAAAAATCGTTTTTATTGCCGCGACTGATATGGACGGCGACGACGACGACATTGACAACTGACCGAACAATGGCCGGAGACATCGAGAGCAGACAATCGATCGAGGCAAAAAGAAAATGAAAGAAAAAACAAACACGTCGAAAATCCACATGATCCCGTCAATGATCACATCATTTGTGTATCGCACCGCCATTCGATCGATTGATTGACGCAAACCCAATTGAAATCATTCGCAAATAATGTTTTTTTCAGTTTCTCTTTCGCGCATGCGCGGCTCATTAAGTCGCGTTGTTCCAATCGACTGGCTGGCTTGGAACCATCGAAACGCATCAGCAGCCCAAAAGCCGCAAATCGAAAACGGAATTGTTTCAATGTTGGCCATTGTTAAATGTCAAGATGCTATCTGCTCCACAATTCAAATTCCGAGCGGCTCGTAAAAATGGTGCGATCTCGATGTGTGATGGACAATTTGTCGTTAGTGTTGCGTAACAATTGCGCGTTGTCTTTGTTTTGGGAACGAGCGATGTGATCGTTAGCATATCGATATGATCAGCACGATTACTACGATCATTCACCGGCCGCATTCAATGCTATCCCATCCAGACGTGATTGAGAATGAGCCGTTGAGTCGACTTTCGTTTGAATGTGTCTTTATGTAAGTCGGGATTTTGCAACAGTCCGGCCAATTAGAGTCGTGGGCTGGCGGGCGACGCCACAGCGATTATCGAGGCGCATTCAACTCGGCTCGATATTCTTTCGGTGAATGTTGGCGCTGATTCACAGCGACCACCCTTGGCCCGGTGCTTGCGATTACAGACCCATAAAGACTTATCAATGGTTGTTCTTCTGACATTTCACTGTGCCAATCTCTTCCAACCGGCCAAACAACCTTCCCAAATGCCTATTTATGCGGCTAATGGTTCCGCACCGCAACCAACCGAATGGGATTTATTCAATTGAGCTCCGGCATAAATTGCCATAATTTGATTTAAATTTCATAATTTCAAAGATCTTAAATCGCCAACAATAACAACCATTTTGCGAATAATGGTCGTCGAGCCAGTGATTAAATAACCGAACATGAGTCAGCAGACCACATTACCATCCATCGGCCGATATTGCATTTACATTCTGCGAGAAATTGACTGCAAGTCGATTCCGATGACTGTCGACCGGTGAGATTTATGAAATGAACGATTTGCGGCCGTGGGTTGGTCAACCGGTGCTTTTATCAAAATCGGTTTGGCTGCGTTGCAACCGACTGCAAAGCATTCGCTTGATACCGCTCATTCACCACTCGATTCGACATCTTTCACGGAATCAATCACAATTCAAATGAAAAAGGCCCGTTTCTCATTCTGCATGAGTGTTTTATTCAGTTGTTCGCCTGCTTACGTCGACATAAACAACTTCAAACTGTCGAAACTTTCCGTTTTGTCGACTCGACCATTCCAGGTGATTTGCAAGAGTGTCTGCTCCGTGCCACTGTTGTTCTGGTAGAGACGAGTCACCGCTTGGAAGTTCAATTCGGGAAGGTAGGTTGGGAAACGCTCTTCGTCGATGTTGAAATCTTGCACGTAGTAGAAACCCTGTGTGGAGACCCGCCAAAATGGTTAGTTGTCGAGAATCATATGTGGAATTGCGGTCCGAACCTCTTTTATCGGACATTCCTGGAACAGGGAGCCGCTCTTGAACACCTCGTCGAAGGCCAGACGGAAGATCGGGAACTTCTCGCGATGCGCCAAAACCTGACACAAATTCACGGTGAAGTTCATGGTCTCCACGCTCGTTGTGGTGTTCAAGAAGAATTCGCCGTAGAGAAGATTGATTGGTTTGCGCAGCGCCATGTAAAAATCGATTGTCGATTGACCGCTTAGGTGTTTGATGTCCAATTCGGCGTCCATCCATTTCGCATCGAAAATGGTGTCGAAGACGATTTTGTAATTTCGCTGAAAACAGGTGGGATTTGTGATTTTGAAGCGATTTTTCACGAGATTCTCACCCAGGCTCCTGCCGAGGACAAAAGCAACAGAATTGATCCGATTTCTACGAGCATTTTAATTGAACTGACTCGAATGGGAGTCGTGATTTCGGAAATGAACGCTTCGGTTTGATGATTCCCGCTCGTTCATTTTTTTTTCTGGCGGAGTAATTTGGCGATATCAATCGACAAATTTTAATCGGTTTGTTTACAGATCGGTTGAAATCACAATCAAAAATCAGTTACGGCTCGGTTCAGGAAAGACACATCCAACGCTACTGGATCCATCTGTTGGTGGAGACATCAATTAGCTGCTTCGATGCGCCTGGCGCCATCTATCGGAAGTGAAGCGAATCTTTGAACTTTGTAAGGTTTCATATTTATTTCGAAATGCTTCAAAATCACAATAGTCAAATACTCTCTAATTCTGTTGAATTCATGAGCTGTCGATAGTGGGCTCTCACCCGAAGCTTCCTTCGAAATGTCTCCACAGTCTTGATAAGTTCTGGTATCAAGTCACTATACATGGCGGTCCCCAAAAACACGAAAGCGGCTCCGACCCAATGCAGCAACGTGAATGGATTTTGAAAGTAAATGATCGAGATGAGCAGTGACAGGAATTTACGGAGTGTCAAAACCAGTGTGACAGTGAGCGATGAACATTCTGTGGTCAAAACGTAGACACTTCCGATGCACAAGTACTGAGTCACGCAAGCTCCCAACAAATACACCAAAGCCGATGGGAACATCAGACCGAAGGGTAGATTGAGGGGTGTGCTATTGGTGGCGATTACTGTGTGCTCCCAGATGTTGCCGAGGAGAAAGAGGAATCCGGGCAGAGGCAGAATGTGGGTCATGCACAAGGCTTCTTTGGGGTGCTTCCCGTATTGACGATACAGCACTTCCTGGTAGATGCCCATGCGAGCTGCTATGAGAAGTGAGGCCAATAGAAATGCGACTCCCACCAACAGCCACAAGTGCGTAGGAGAATCTCCGAGATCCGCTTCATGCACCAAGTCCGAACGGTCTGAGGTTTTCTGTGGATTGGAAACAGCGACGAGTGGATGAGTGACGTTTCAGGGCTATCAACCAACAAATTCTCACCAAATGACTCGCAGACACAATTGTGCAAATAAAAATGCCGGCGGTTATAATGACCACAGAAAAATACTTTGAAAGTTGATAGCGTTTTTTCAGAATGACAATTCCCATAATCATATTGGCGGCCAGTGACCCCTGAAAAGGTTCCAAATGATTCTCGTTAAAACGGCCGATTGAAGAGACAAAGCAGAAACAAATCACTCGACTGAAGAACTGAAAGGTTCATCGAAAACTTACAGCTCGGAAAATCAAAGCCAGTGGCATTGGAACATCGAAGTTGAAGGCATAGTTGGTCGATAGGCTGCACGTGAAAAACATTGCAACTAAAATGAAATATTTTCGCAGAGGAATGCTCAGGCTAGCTCGGCCACATTTCAACGTATTGAAGAGACCTTCCAAAGCGATGAATGCGAATTGCACGAAAGTCACGAGATTGCCACAACCCGGATCGGCTCTGTAAAAGAAAATGGATTTTTCACAGTTGAAATTTGAGCTTCGTCGGTTCGCACTTAATCAGCAGTTCGAGGAAAATCACGTTCGAGCAACATCCGATGAATGTACCACAAATGGCCAATTGAATTTTCATTTTGGTTTCTTCTCGAAATCAATCCTGTCGAGAGTAAACTTTTGAACTGAATCGGTCTGGAGAAATTGAGTTTATCAAAAGGTGTTTGTTTTTTTATTCGACGATGTTTTTTTTTGTTTACGTTTTTGGTGGTTTTCGGCATGAACTGAAAACAAATGACGATGCCAACTGAAGTCATCAAAGCTGTTCCGTATCGCACTTGAAGTGATAAAATTGGAAGATGGGGTGATCTCAACGTGATCTTGACCGTGAGAAGTGATAAAGTGTCAACGGGGTTGAGAAAAGGTAGATGAATATTGAATATCATGAGCTCACTCGGCTTCGGTGCAGCCTTAAGCTCAGATCATTGGAGTCTCCACTGTGAATTTCGTGTAGCCGACTGAAAACATCTGTTGTTTGCATTCGTCTGTTGAAGATTCGATCCAACATGGCAATTCGATTGGTAGACTGAAAACGTCTCAGTGAATGGATTCAGCGAGCTTATGCCTTGGACAACAAGGACCTATTCTAAGGAATTCGAATTCGAAAAATTCCAAATCAATTCGGACAAAGTTCTTCTCGGAGACTTTCTCGAACTTATCAGAAATTGTGCAAATTTGTCCGAATTTGTCCGAATTTATCCGAATTTGTCCGAATTTGTCCGAATTTATCCGAATTCGTCCGTGTTCGTCCAGATTTGTCCGAATTTTCCTGAATTTCCCCAAATTTGATCAAAATTCTTCGAATCCACTCTTCAAAATGAGCCTGTCTTTTCGATATCGATTCGAACCGAATTTCTAGCTCAGTTCTCCAATATTCGTCACGATTCGGATCTCATCAATCGACGTTTTCTTGCCGAATATCTCTCGACAAACTTCACCTCAATCGATTTGACATCCAAACAAACCAAAGCCCCCCCACATTTGGCTAATATTCAACATTTATTCATCATTTTTGAACATCTATAATGGTTTTCTTGGATAAAAATAAATTATTAATGATTTGCGTGTTTTCTGGTTCATTTCTGTTGTTCGTCTCAATGGCTATGTCGTATATACATAGCGGTCTCTCTTATATCGACCAATGATGGATTCATAACGTCCTATTCGTTCGCAATAAGCATCGCCTTTCGAACAATATTCCTTTAAAAGGTTAATTATTTTATTTTGTTTTTCTTTTGTTTTGCTTTTCTCTCTATCGTTTACAATATTAATATTCGTATCTCATTAGTAATTATTGTGTCATTGGTATTCTCTTATTCTTTTATTCTATTCATATATAAATTCATATTTTCTTTTGTAAAATCAATGAATCGCTTTCAAAGCCGCGATTAAACAGCGAAAAACGAAGCAAACTGAAAAAAAAAACAAAAAATCAACTTCCATTTGATGTTTCAACACACACACAGAAAATGCTTATCGTTTAACATTTGTCGTTCAGTTTTCAATTTAAGTAATGCTTTTGTCATCAGGTCAGATGGTGATGGGTTGCATCGGAGGTGAAATGGCTGTGGGATTGAGTATTCTATTCAAGGCTATAGTCGAGACCAGAGGCAGATTGGTTCAAGCAAATATCTCAAACTCAACTTGACTAGAGTCAGATGCTTCTGATGAGTGGGTGTGTCTCTCTCTTTCTCTATTTTTCTTCATCTCTCATTCTCTCTCTCTTCCTTTTCCTCCCTCTCCTTCTTCCTCACTCACCCCGCAATCGATCGAACACATAATTTCCATTCTCTGTCTATTCCTCAAAATCACTCAAATGGAACCGATGCGGTTTCTTCATCGAAATTCCTTAGTTGCTTGCTTTTCGGTTTCATTGTTTGTGAATAATTTCCTTCAAATATTGCTACTTGACATTACTTGTTATTTGATCTATCAAAATATTGCTTTTTCCGCTTCATGTGATGGAACTGGTTAGTGATCATCATTTAGAAATGTTTCTTCCTTTCTCTTGTCGTGAGGAAACGTTCAGCGAATCTCAATGGAATACTACGGATAACATAAATGGAAGTGCGCCTTACACGGAAATCAGCTTGAGGGAAAATTATACGGAACAGTTGCCGAATTGCCATTCCCGAAGGAATATTTGATGAAATCAACAGATGGGAGACTAATCACAGGTCACTGTCGATGAGGTCGTTGACCTCTTCGGAAGCGGCTTAACGGAAGCTTTAACATATCATCAACGACAATAAACGGCTTCTAGACAGCAAAACGGTTCGCTGCGATTCATTCGAATCGCACAAAACAACTAAACGGTAATAAAGCTTTGAAAGGCAGAGAACTTAATTTTATGTTTTAAATTTTTAATCTTTCTTAAATTTTCTTAAAAAAAAAAGAATCTCATTATTTTTTTTCTAAAGAATTACATACACCGCAACTTCTTCTTCTCAAATTATATTTCTAATTTTTGATATATTTCGGTTATTCTTAGAGAAACTCCCAAATTTTCAAGCCGATCTTTGATCGAAATCACCATTTTTTTAAATTTTTTTCTTAAATTTTTTCATCGCATCCGATTTTTGATTTTCAAATAGAAATCTCAACAATATTTTATTTGATTTTTGCGGCAACAATTTCTCTCTTCCTTTCTTACAAATTCATCAATCCAATCCAATCAAAGATAAAAAAATATTTCCAACACAAATTTTGCTCACGGAAGTTGCATTTTCAGGGGTTTTGTTCAAGTGGGCTTCGTATCAAAAGGTATTCTCTTTATTGCTGTCACTGTGACGGGTTAATGCTTTATGTGTGCTTTCTTTCCTCTATTCAATTTTTATTTTTATTTTCTTCAATTTTTTTATTCTTTGTTTTGTTTTATTTTAACTTATTTTATTATTCTTTTTTTGTTTTTATAAAATTGGTATTTCGTAAAGTCTTTTCAAATCATCCAAAAATAAATCTTCTTTCCCAACAATTAAGCCGAAATTCTGTCTCAAATTCAATCTGGCCAATTTTCTCTTCTTCTTCTTCTTTGTTTTTCCTTTTGATTTTGCTTTCAATTTATTCAATTGTTGTTCCATTCCAAAATTTTCTTAAATTTTTTTTTATTTTTTTTGTTTACTTTTGATCAATTGATATTTGTCAATATATTTTGGTTGTTTTTTTTTATAAATTGTTCCGTTTTCTCCTTTCGTTTTCTGTCCCTCATTACAAATTTATCAATTTCTTGTGAGTTTTCTTCTTCATTTTTGGTTTGTTTTCGGGTTCGCCCCCTTTTCCTCCTCCTCTTCATTTTTGTACAAAATATTTGCTAACAAATCTAATGGTCTGGGTTCAGCTATACTGGATGTGTGTTGTACACGATTCATTCATTGTATTTGCTATAATAATCAATGCTTCTTGTGGACAATTAACTCGCTATAAATCTGTGGTTTGACTGAAAAATTGTGTGTGTTTTTTTCCTTTAGACTTTTCACCGATTCGGGTTTGTAATACTTTTTCACTTAGTTTCAATAATTATTCATTGCTAAATTTAATATATTATTTCTATGAAACATCTTATCAAATTTATTTAATAAATTTATCAATTTTCTTTTATGATTGATGGGCAGCTGCTGGGATGATCTCAATCTAAGTGCGTTTTTGGAGAATCGGTGGAAGGTTCGAATGTCAATGGGATGTAGCGCGGTTCGTTGGGACACTCACAGTTGGATGAACTCTCGATGTGGTTCTGGGCAGCAGCCAGTCGGATACATCCGATTCCGAATCCATTCATAGCGTAGCGGCAGTCATTTCGCGTGATCTGGTAGGCTGTGAGGGTGAGCTCAACCGAATTTCGACCCAATGCCTATGCTATGCTAAGAATGGATTCGGCTACGGATGTATCCGACTTGCCTCCCAGAACATCTGGGAGAGCAGTGCCAGAGCAATGGCTTCAATGGATGATGATAAAACCCCGACGAATTCCTCGTCACGAGCCTGACTGATGAACACGATACCCGATTCACAAATCCCCGACTGTAGGCTATTCAATCGACCCAGTAATTCATCGTTCGGAAGCGAATGGCCTACATTCAGGGGTTTTTCCAACGAAGCAATTTCAACGAAAGACTGCTCAAACTACCCTGACCTTAACGAATGAACTAAACAGAGGTAAAATGGGTTTTGATAAAAATTTTCTCGTGAACTTTGGTTTCGGTTTCATTGTGTTTGTTTTCATTTGCTTGACATCCCGAATGGCTCACAGCAATCATTCAATGGGTTTAACGTCCCTGTCAGACGGTATCACATTGCTGAACCATTCGGTAGATCATCATCTCATGTAAAAATCATAGAATTTGGCTGATTGGAAACCCACACTGGAATAATTGTCGGGTGATCCGTAGTCTGTTCATTGACCGAAGCAGGTTGAACGGTGTTCTCGATTGCCACAAAACTATCTCAAACCTGTAGTTGATTTTGAAACATTCGGTCGTTTGTCGTTCGCAGCATTTGGCTTAGACCTTGAAACGATTTTGAACGAAACAAACTGAATGTCATCTGTGACGATGGCAATGAATTTAATTGGTGTGACGTTTTCTTCGAAAGACTAATGCGAAAATCGAGCGAATTCGCCACCATCGACTTCGACGATTCGAGTGGATTTTCTCTGAACTCGAACCGTTGCACAATGCCTGGAGAAATTATATTGAGATTAGTTTGGCTGTCGATAGGAAACTATGGCGACTGAAACTCACTCGTTTGGCCTCCTTCCGTCGAATCTCTCGAATCAACGTGTAGAATGCGTCATCAATGTAATGACGCAGGGCAGCTGACGTTTCATAAAACGGACATCCGAACTGCGATGCCAAATGCTTTCCTTCTTCCGTTGTGACCTGCAAAAAATCGATAGCATTAGAGTAATCGTCCACTGAGCTTCGAATCGCTGTTGCATCGAACGTTTACCTTTCGTTGTGACTGCAAGTCCAGTTTGTTGGCTATCAAAACGAGTGGGATATCTTCGCTCAATCGAACACGTGCGATGAGCTTTCGGTATTCGGAAGCCTCTTGGAAGCTGTGGCGATCGGTGACCGAATAACAAATGATGAATCCTTCTCCGCAACGCATGTACTGATCCCGCATAGCCGTGAACTCCACTTGTCCGGCAGTGTCCAGAATGTCAAGTAGCGCGGCTTCTCCATCGATGACGGCTTGTTGCTGATACGAATCCTCTGCGAAAACAAACACGTTCCGTTATTCCGTCGATTCAGGACCGAAATGCGAGTGGGCGTCATTCACTTACCGATGGTCGGATCGTGATAGTCCAGGAAACTGTGACTGACGAACTGCAGTGTGACGGCTGAAATGGAAAATTCGAAAATCAATCAGTTTGAAACGGATGCGATGTGGGTAGCCAGCCGGTTTCGGATCAATGAAAATTTCCACTTGAGAACATTTTCCCCAACAATTTTGCCCGAAGAGGAAAAACTCGTTTATTTCTCAAAACTCATTAAAATTACCGATTCGATGTGTTGAATGAATATTGTAAACTTTTGCCGAAGAGGCAAAAGGAAAATTATCAGCATGACATTCGAGCGCAAATGAAATTGCGTATGAAACGAGCTGGGGAGATGGGCGCCCACGCAAAACGGGATCGCATAGAAACATGGGCAAATCGAATTGGTGACAGTAATGTGTGTATCATCAGGTCCATGGAAAGGGTATGTGCGGCGTGGATGGTGTGCGTGGGTGGCGTGGATGGCATGGATGGCATAGAATCGCATAGAATGGGTGCCTTGACGAAAGCACCGAGCTGAATGTAAATTCAATGACAACAACAACAACAACAACAACAACAACAACAACAACAGCAACGGCGACAACGACAATGACAACAAAGCCAGTCGCACAAAAGCCGATTCACATCAGCCCTGAAACCATACACAGCCCATACCTCCATTCCGTTGGCTGTGTGCCGAATGACACTTTTTCTTTTCCACTTAATGCTTCGCGTCGCGCTCTGAATAGACAGCACGATTCAACCGAACAAATGTTACGCGTTCCATGATAATGACTTACTGATACGAATGTCAATAAAAATGGCACAATATGCTTTGCTATCGTCTAATGAAATGCGTAGGCATCACGAAAAAATATAAATACATTCGGACGGGAATATTAATAGAATTTTCTCATTATTGGCATTTCCATTGAATGCGGGGAAAGAAACAAACGACAAAAAAAATTGCTCAAGTGTGGATTTTTCGCACGGAACGAATGTCGCATGAAAGAGAGGTGCAAAACAGTCACCCAACAAAATGAAACAATTTCGTAATTGAATTTAATCGAAAACGAATCGAATCGAATCGAATCGAATGGAATTGCGCTCACCTGATTTGCCAACACCGCCATCGCCGAGAATAACAATTTTGTAGACTCGCAAGCCACCAC